>JADLZK010004509.1:0-74922 GCA_015847255.1 Hyparrhenia diplandra | reverse complement strand
ATGCAAATATACAAGTATGCAATGCATGCATATCAACTCATCTTTGGCTACGTATATAATAACTTTTCCTATACTACGATCTTTGTCGCGGTTCTAAAAACAACGGTCACAAAGTAATCTCGAAAGTGGCTCGTGTGGGGGCTAAGATGGCCTAGCTCAAGGGACAAGAAATGACAAGTATACTGGTTCAGACAAATCGGTGCCCTAGTCAGAGTCGAAGTGACTAATCCGAGCTTGGAGCTCGTAGAGGGGTGGCTACAAGAGGTTCGAGAGAGGGAGCGAGCTCCCAAGTCTATGTGATTGAGGTGAGTATCAATATCGTGAGCAGTGTGTGCGGAGTGCTGGTGGTTGCTAGAAGTGAGTTGAGTTGCCTTCTCCCGGGCCATGGGGTCCCTTTTTATAGTGGCAAGGGATGTACACGAGAGGCCACGGGTGAAGGGGAGAAAAAGGAAATGCAAAAGAGAGGGTGGGCGTCTTGGCGCGCAGGCAGCTTAGCGAGCTGGACTTGTCTTGTCGTAAAGGTCCTCCTTAGTAGGCCTGCACGGTCAGGAACGGGAATCCTGTCGCTAGCGAGCTCGTGTGTGCTCTGACGAGCTCTGCGAGCTATCCCTCCTGTGACGGCAGGTCAGCGTGCCTCGATGACACCATAATCAAGTATCTGGGGCAGGGTAGCGTCCCGTCCACCGATCGGATGGGCGTAGCGTTACGCCGCTGCGCCGCCGCCATCGCTGACTCAGGCGGCAGCGGCTCGACGGAGGCGTCAAGGCGTCGCGGGCGGGCCGCCAAGCGAACGCTTCGCGAGAGGGCATCATTGCCTTTGTCGTTTAGCGGTTGGCGGATGCGAGCTTGGCATCCCGGTCGAGACGTCCACCGCCCGAGGTCGGGGACGCCGCTTGAGCTATGGGCAGCCCGCGCCTTCACGGTGCTCGAAAGTATCTTTGTCCGGGAAGTTGTAGGTTGGACTTTCCCTCGACCCTTCGTGGAGGTAGGCGTGGTGATAACTTCGACACCGCGCAGTCCGCAAGCTCTTGAGCTCGCTTCGGGCGGGGATTGAGTGCTTGGCTTTACGAGACCGTGGAGGTCGGGTTGGTGGGCTCGAAAGCTCGTAAGAGCTTTCAGGCGGCGCCCGCCGGTGGGACCACGAGCTCTAGACGAGCCAGGCAATCTCACGGGCCCAGGTCCTAACGAGCTCAAGGCAACGGCACGGAGCTCGTTCAAGATGGAGAGGTTGGTCGTCCGGCCTCGACATCGCCTGGCCCGGAACCAGCTCCTTGAGCCCGGCGAGCTCGTTCGAGGTGGAGCCGGGCCTGCGGGTTCTGGGCCTGCTCGGGCGGAGTTTTTGCGCCGCTGGCCTCGTGCTCCGCGTGGGTTGAACATGAGTCAGGCCAGGCAGCCGTTGGGCTTATGCCTCCGGATTATCGCAGAATTGGGGTACCCCCGATTTTGGTCCCCCTCGACAATGGTGCCTAAAAAAATTTGGTGGGTTTTCGGCGATGTTGTATGATGTTTAATGCGTCGCTTAATATACATGCGATGTTGTTCAATGTTTTTTCGATGTTCTGGTACATACGGTAGTTACGTTGCCTGGATTTTTTTCCTATTCAGACGACATGTTGTAATGTTCACGTAGTATACAAGCAATGTTCTACCATTTTTTTTTTTTATGTTCACATAGTGTATACGTGATGTCTGTGCCCTCTTTTTTTTGACAACATACACTTCATTCATAACTTTAACAATAAGAAACTGTTAGAACCATTATATCGTGAATGGTTATAAACTGGAGTGCCTCAAGAAAAAGGACCCATGAGCATGGCTACGATTAACACATGATCCTACACCGTCAAACTGATTGTCCTGTAAAGAGTTGACACTTTGGCTAGCTAGGAAATCGGCCATGTGATTGTTACGTCTTCTAATCCTGTGCACCTTCGTGGGAAGTACCTCACGAGAATAGATTGAAGCACTTGGGTATAAGGCTTTATCCTCCAATGGGAGGATGGGAGAGCTTCGAGACCGTTGATGAAATTAACCAAAGCATCCGGTTATCGGCAAGCGAGTTAGCCTCGATTATGTTGGACCTGTTCAGCATTGAAGCGGCCAAAGCATGGCTGCCGATTCCGCCATGATAACGAAGAAGCCTCACTCATTGCATACTGATGAACACCCTAAGCGGAGGGGATATGACTGTGTTGACAATAAAATTCCAATACCTGCCGGTCTTGGTCCAGCACCGAGCACGCCCCGTGAGATGGAGGCATCGAGTAGCGGCGTACACCCTGTAGTGTAGAGGGGGGAACCATGGAGATACCTATCTGGTCTAGGTTGTTGTCGCCATGGTTGAATGGGTACTTGTGGTTCATGGTTTGAACGGCGGCGGGTGGTGGTCGGTCAGCGGTGTCGCCCGATCTTGACAACTACCTTGTCGGTCAATCGGTGTCCATGTGCAAGTTGTGTACATCATCTCGGTGCTTTCTGTCCCATGTTAGGAGTGATAGGATGACCTGGAAGCTGAGAAGTCATACCTTGTTGAGTCCTGTGACTTGTGGTTAGGTCATCCTGGTGGCGGTCTCCATCTGAATTGCATCATCCTGGTCAGTCGGTTGTACTGCCTGCATGTGAGTGTGGAGGTGGGCCTGAGCCGCTTTACGCACCTGAAAAGATGACCATGTTTTTTCTCTAGAAACGGTTATCATTACGGGCTTTCCATATATAGAGTGTGAATAAAAACTTGCATAAGGTGTCCTCTGAGGGAGTTGTAGTGATCAACAGAGGTAGGGCATTCAGTACTCTGTCTTCCTGTTCAGAAATAGCAAGGGTAGGAATACATGGAGTAAAAGTTGTCCAAACTTGAGAGGCCAAATCACATTTAAAGAATAAGTGGACATCATTTTCAGTGTGGCCGCAATAAGACCAGTGTTTATCTATATGGGTTGAGTATCTACCTGCTCGCTCTCCAGTCGCCAGAGCCCTCCTAATTAGTCTCAAAGCAAAAGTTTTAAGGAGAAGAGGATTACCTTGTTTTTCCATAACTTTTGTAGGATGAGGTTTACATGCCCTCTTTGTCCTCAAATGACTGAAATATAGCAAGTCCTATATATTATTGTTATCCAATAGTTCCGTATGCGTTGGATCCAGTATGAGGACAAACAGGGCTAATAATAAAGGTTTAGGGATAGAGCCACATATTAACGATAAATTTACGGGCTTACGGCCTAGCAACAATAATCTAGTGGGGAATTCAAGTTCAGGGGGCTGCAGGCCCGGCCCGGCCCTCCCTTTGATCCGCCCCTGGCGGTATGCCACTCGGAATAAATATTTCAATGCGCTGGTGGACGGTTGAGATAGCACGTATACTCTCAGCATGCATGCACCAAAACTGCCTTTGAACAAGTGGCATGTCGTCAGGTAGACGCGAGTAAGCAGCGCTAGCGCCTTGCCCGTTTTGCCCGTCCTGTTAGTAGTGTTAGTGCGCACATAAGCATAGGCATTGTGTTCAATTGCAGCTGGAAATTTCTTTTGGATAGTTCAGCTCATATTATTTCAAAATCTTATAATTTGTTGACTTGTTGCTCAAAAAAGAAAAACTTTTGGTTTTGGATGCTGGTCGCCACTAGAAACACTACACCAGGCCGTGCACGTACAAAAGCCAATGCCGGCACACTGATAACCATGAGCACGTACGATATGTACCGTGCCATGTGTATGAGTGTATGACACCATCACGGAGGCCATTGTTGACAACTGTACAGATCGAGAGGCGATGCATTTGCATGCTCATGCCAAGTTAATTTGTGTTTTGTTCGTTGTTACAGCCGCGAGCGAGCGCACATAATAAACCAGTGCATTACTGCAGTGCCACTGCCACCGTGTTCAATGGCGAACAGTGGTCAATGGCGACCACGTGTACACCTGTCATTCTATCTATCTATCCTTGTAGTTCCTGTGTTTGTATGTACATCTTTGATTCTTGCGTGGTTAGCGTCCGTTTGACGCGTGGTCGCCATTAACCACATGTCCCAAAAAGAATGCAATTATGAAAATCGTGCCAGCCAAATTTAACCAAGATTTATGACACAATATATTCCATCATTAATTGTAAATGTTAATACATTTTTGTAAAATTTTGTTCCAAAGTTGAAATTTGTTGACTCCACCGAAAATGAGAATTGCATCAAGTGTTTATGGTTTCTATTCAACTGATTGGGACGTGCGTTTTACCAGATCCATGCCGCGCCGGGCGGCCATTTGGGATTTGGCCATCTATAGAAAGTCGCTGCCAGTAGTGCCAGCGGCAGCCCGCATCAGGCAGTGGTGAGGGCGGTAGGGCATGTGACGGAGAATGGGAGAAAGAATGATATGGAAGGATCGCAGAAATGGGACACGTGTTTGTGCTGTTCTTGATGCCGTGGAAAAAGTGGCCTGTGATTCAAGTGACAGCAGTGAATTTCCGTCGTTGCTATCGTGAGCAACGGGCTAACATGGCATTTCAAGAGTTGTTTTCTAATCCCGCATAAAAAATGTCAGTAAACATGGAAAATGACGGTGGGTTTTCGCAAACAAAGAACAAAACAGAGATAGTAAAAGAAAATTGGCTGGCCAACAGTGGTCAATGGCGACCACGTGTTCCTTCTCATATCTATCTATCCTCATTCCTGCGTGGTTAGCGCCTGTTGCCCTCACGTACGCAAAGAATATTTCATTCTACTGATTTGGATTTTTCTGAAAATAGTCTGCTTTTCCTTTTCGCCAAGTTGTCTACATGCATGCAAGTTGTACGTACTAGTGGCCCCAATTCCATTTTCACGGTCGTCCGCTCGTTCAGCGAGGGACACCTTGTCCCATCCTACGGTGCCGACATAAGCAAGAAAAAAAAAAATCAAACATTTCATTTCAAAATGCTACAAGTGTTGAACCGTGTATCCAACCGATGTGTTCTACGTGATGAGGCGAACAAAACCATATCCCAAGCATATGTTTCGAAGAAAAAAAATTTCTAACATTTTTTTTCTGATAACAATTTATGCTTATTAACTTATGAAATATAACCTAAATTACACATAAAAGGTTATATGTATAAGTTAGATTAACTTATGCTTTGTAACGTGTGTAAGTTATGTTTTTCATGTAATAAGTTATATGTATAAGTTATGTGCTAATTTGTAATGTTGAAGATCACATAATTAATGTGTATAAGTTAAATGCATAAATTATACTTATAAATCATAGACAAAAGTTAATATGTGTGTAGCTTTGTAGCTTCCTTTTCTTTTTTTTGCTAAAAATAAAAAACTTTCCAAATAAAGGAAAGTTGCTGAAAATTTTATTGCCCAGAAAGGAAATGTGTGGGATGTCTGAAATCGTTCGCCATGGTGATCGTCCGTGAATTAGTGGCGCCGCATACTGGCCCCTTTTCATTTCAAAAATCAAGTGATACAGAAGTCCCAGATGCTTCACTCTTGCGTGCACACAGTTGTACAAGCGAAGAACAAGTTTAAGAGCATCTCCAATGGAGCCCTATTCAAGCCTTTAAACTAAATTTTGGGGGTTTGGGACTCCTAAATGAGCCCTTATTTTACATGCTCCCTCAAATTATAGTTTGAAGCCCCGGGAATAGTCCCCCTACTTTGTGGGTCCCAGTAACTTTTCCCCTTCCCCTCCCATCCAGCGGCCCGGAGCTCCTCCACCTTGGCGCGCACCACCAATCCCATCTCGCCATGCATCATCACCCTCACGGCGTGGGCGATATCTTCCGCGAGGATCATCCCGTCGGCCGGCGGGCTGAGGCGGGCGCGCGCCCGGTCTCCTCGCCAAAGCAACAAGGCGTTCTGCCTTTGCTGCGGCGTACAACGGCCATGTCTCCTCACCGCGGCAACAAGCGAGGGACCCAGCGGCGCGGCGCGGCTCCGCGATTCCTCCCCGGTCGTGCGTGGGGGCGACAACGGCGCCCGTGAAGTGGTGCCCCGGCATCCCACACTGCGCCACGCCATCCCGTGGGCGCCGCCCGGCGAGGTGGAGCGGCTGTGCGGTGGTGGCCCTGCGGTGTCAACTTCGCGCTTCCGATCTTGCGGCGGCGGCGCGCTTCGCCCGTGCCCGTCGTCATTTGGGCGTCTTTGGGAGGCCAAGAGCAAGGGCGGGCGGAGAACGTCCGGTGGCTGCTCGCCAATACCAAGAGCTGCCCCAAGTGCATCAAGCCCATCATCAAGATCTGGGCAGAGCAGCAAGCGGCCAAGGTCTTCTCCGTCACACATCTTGCCGGCTTCCTCGTCATGGAGTTGAAGCACAAAGGCGGAGGCTTCCCTGCCGGCTGCGTCACCGCCCCGTGGACATGGGCTCCTCCTTGTCATCGTGTGAGCCCGGCTATTTTCTTCTCTGCTCCGACAAATTTGCAGGCGGGACTTCGTCTTGGCGGCGCCCGCCGATGCCACCGGCGAGCGCCCTACGCCCGACTTCCCCGCCGTCCCTGGTCGCGCTCCATTCCCGGCACGGTGGCGGCGCCCGACACCCGCCACTCGCCGTCACGGTGGCGTGTCGGTGCGGCGCAGCGCCCTCCCCACGCGGCGGCGGCGCCGCTACCGAAGCCTTCACGGTCGGCTCCTCTACCAAATCTTCTTGCGCGACAAGCGGGGCCCACTGAATATAGGGTCTGGTTGGTTTTCCCAATCGGAGTTGAGAGACAATTTGGACCCCTACTTTTTTTTTTTTTTTCGGCATGCAAATGAAATTTTAAGGCCCTAATTTAGGGGCTGCCATTTGGAGATGCTCTAAGGAGGGGGGACAAGGTTGTTGGCGTCCTGCTAGGGTCCGACATGGTCGGAACCCACCACCCGCTTAACCACTCCCACTCCTTCTACCTGCGTGCCCGGCTCGACCACGCCGCCCATCGACATGTTGTAGCGCGCCCACCCAACCCGTTCTTCCCATCCCCCCACTCTCCCTAGCCTCCACGGCCATGCTTGCCGGCGACCTTGACTCCCCCACCCTAGACCTGGCCCGGTTGTTGTCTTGTGCCGCTATGGCACCCTAAGCCGCCTGCCGTCATCCCCACCGTCTGGCTTCCCTCTTCCTCCCCGGTCCACCCCGGTTGGATGACAATCTATAGCCACTGGAGTTGGAGAAGAAACGGAAGCGCTCGTCGGAACCCTAAGTCGTCGGCGCGGACGATGGCACGGTGGAGGCGGTAGGCTGCGGGGAGGGAGAGGAGCGCGCCTAGCTACATGTGCTTGGGCCGACTGGACCGAGCCGATAAACGAGGTGGAAGAGAAACAGTTGCGCGGGGGAAGGGGTGGTCGGACGTGGATTGATGTCCGCCTGGTCCGAGAACAAGATTGATGGGGTGGTGGATACCTCCCAAAAATATGCTTTAACACCACAAGCTCGCTGGAGAGGCAGGAAGGAGCTCCGCTGGCGTCGCCGCACGCCCACGCGCCGCCTGCGCCTCTCTGCCAACCCCTCGCGCGTGCATGAGATGGAGGAGACACCACACGGCCAGTGTGGGGAGCCAAGGAAGACGGCCGAACGACGTCGTAGATAAGGGACGACCCCGTACGTCCACTCGTTCTTCAGGGACGAAGCGACATGAATCTTGAGATATTCTGCTTGGGTCAAGTCAACGACCCTTCCCACGTGGTCACATCATTCTTGTTCCAAACGCAAGAAGGGGATCGAACCACTCCGTCCTCAGTTCATCCCCTAAACCAAACACACACCCATCTCCTTGTTGGCAGTTAAGTATGGCACCACGGCACTTTCTCGTCCTGCTCGCCGTCATCTTGTCGTTCGCCGGCGGCAACGCCGCCTCACCAGCTGGGGCTTCTATATCGCTCGTAGGCGCAGTCCGCCCGTCTTTAAGCTGCTCGACCACGAGCAACTTCACCACCGGCGACGAGTACCAGGTGAACCTCAAGAATCTCATGGACCAGCTTCCGCAGAACGCCACCGCAAACCGAGGCTTCAGCATCGGCACCTCTGGCCAACCACCAAACGAAGTATATGGCCTCGCCATGTGCTACATGGACCGAATCTGGAGTGATTGCAAGAGCTGCCTCCAGGACTCAGCAGCCGGAGTAAGAGTGCAGCAGGTCTGCCCCAACAGCCGGGAGTCGACGGCCTGCAACGATGCCTGCATCCTCCGGTACTCCGACAGTTCCTTCTTCACTTTTTGCCAACCTAGACAGGGCGCCTTACTTGTACAAGAATGACTCCGTCGCCGACATGGCCGGCATGAACACGGCGCGGTCCAAGCTGATGCGCAATCTCGCGGACGAGGCCGCGGTCTCGGAGCTACGGTTCGCCAACGGGAGCGACCGGTACAATGATTCGCGAGGCGACCCGGAGGTCATCTACGGGCTTGCGCAGTGCACCAGGGACCTAAACGCCAGCGAATGCACCAGGTGCCTCACGTATTTCCTCGACCAGCAGCCATGGCCGCATCCAAATGACACCATCTACGGCGCCGTGAAGGGATACAGCTGCTATTTGGCCTACCAGATGGGGGCAGAGCTCGAAATCACCATTCCGCCTGCAGTGGCAGTGGCAGCAGCCCAACCACCATCGACGATTGCTGGTACTGCTGCACAACCTGCTCCTGCTGCACCAATAGCGCCACCGCCACCTGCTGGCCGCATGGCGGGCATGGTGGCCGGCGTGGCTGTTGGTTTCGTGATATTCGTCACCTGCACCGGCGTCCTTGTCTGGTTCCTGTGGCGGCGGCGCCGACACAACAAGGCAGGAGAGCACGACCTCGACGTGTTCGACGACGACGAGCCTCTGCACGACGAGTCATTCGTGAAAGGCACAGGTCCGAGGAGATTCCAGTACAGTGAGCTGGCTGCCGCGACGAGCTTCTTCTCCGACGAGGAGAAGCTCGGCCAGGGAGGCTTCGGGTCGGTGTACCGAGGGTACCTCAAGGACGTGGACCTCCACGTCGCCATAAAAAGAGTGTCCAAGACATCCACGCAGGGCCGGAGGGAGTACGTCTCCGAGGTGAAGATCATAAGCCGGCTCAGGCACCGCAACCTCGTGCAGCTCGTCGGCTGGTGCCATGGCGGCGGCGAGCTCTTGCTCGTGTACGAGCTCATGCCAAACGGAAGCCTCGACTATCATATCCACAGCCATGACAGTGTGCTGTCGTGGCAACTCAGGTATGTACACCTTGCACCAAGTTATCAAATTTTCAATCTATTCATTCATCGAATTCTGGATAATTAGGCATGACATCGTGCTCGGCATCGGTTCTGCACTGGTGTACCTGCACCAGGAGTGGGAGCAGTGCGTTCTGCACCGTGACATCAAGCCCAGCAACGTGATGCTCGACGCCTCCTTCAACGCCAAACTGGGCGATTTCGGGCTGGCCAGGCTGGTGGACCACGAGCGGCAGTCGCGCACAACCGCGCTGGCAGGCACGATGGGGTACATGGACCCGGAGTGCTATTTCACCGGCAGCGCCAGCACCGCGTCCGACGTCTACAGTTTCGGCGTCGTCATGCTCGAGAACGCCACCGGCCGCTGCCCGATCGTGGTGCTGGAGAACACCGAGGAGTACGCCACCGTGCACCTGGTGCAGTGGGTCTGGGAGCTCTACAGACAAGGCAGGATCCTCGCCGCCGCCGACGCACGGCTGGACGGCGGCGAGGAGGCGGTGCGCGTGCTGGTCACCGCGCTCTGGTGCGCGCACCCTGACCGCGCCCTGAGGCCCACCGTCAGGCAGGCGATTAATGTGCTGCGGCTGGAGGCACCCCTGCCGAGCCTCCCCGACAACATGCCGGTGGCCACGTTCATGCCGCCGGTGGGTCGCTTGCAGGAAGTATCCACGACGGGCAGCAGCGACGGTTCTGCTGGCAGCGCAAGCACCACGCATAGAAGCATCGCAACCCAGGCTTCTTCCGCGTTGAGATGACACTGTCAGCAGCCTTCGCACAAACAAGTGGCATGTCGTCAGGTAGACGTGCCGGTTGAAGTAAGCAAAGCGCTAGCCTGGCCGCCCTGGTGCCCCGTTTGCTCCTTTTGCTAGTAGCGTTAGTGGCGCACGGTCGAAAGCATAGGCATGCTCTTCGATCAATTGCAGCACCAAAGGGCACCTTTAATCATATGTTCCCACTATATATGTATGTCGTCTATGTTGCATATTGCTCCCTTTCTCTACAAGTTTACAACCTATCATGTACCAGCCAATTTGTGAGTGCTCCACATTGTTGATTTTTGGATAGCTCCGTTAGTGATGTGATACCTACTATGTGTTAGCCGGGCTCAAAATACATATAAGGAGCAGCTAGTGAAGCATCCGGAGCCAGCCCAAGTGACTACATGACTTAGGATCAGGTAGGAAACGAAGTAGAGTGCACGATGGCTGGCAGCTACCTGCCTCTCGCCGCCCTCCTCCTCGCCACCGCCGTCACCCTTCTTCTGGCCACATCTGCCGCCGTTCCTGTGGCCGCCGCCGCCAACAACAAGTACACCGGCAGGATGGTCATCATCCGCGCACCCGGGACAAAGGTCGTCGACGTCTCTGCTGGCGGTGCCGCTCTTAACAAGTGGCAGCAGCAGCAGCAGCGACGGCGCCTGGTGGAGGACGAGGTGGCGCCCGAGTTCGGCGGCCTGCTGGGGGAGGGAAACGGCGGCTACGTCGGAAACAATGCCTTGAAGCCGGACAGGGCGAATTGCCTGCCGGACCGCCGGTGCACCAAGCAGGCGGGAGGGTCCTACACCCGCGATTGCACGTACCCGGAGAAATGCTCGCACTGACATGCATGAGCTCGAGCCGTACGATACGTGCGTGCGCGTGCCATGACACCGTCGCGCGCGGCGGCGTGCCAACTGAACCGTCTGGCGATGCGATGCATGCCAGCGTGTGCGTTTGTTCGTTGTTGCAGCCTGCAGGCTTGCAGCCGCGCTCACAAATAAACCGGCCGGTGCTCCTGTACGTGTGTGAACTGTGCCGTAGTACGCGTGCATCATCATCCACTTTGTTTACTCTTGCCCTGCATATATATGCATTATTTACTAGCTAGATCGACTTGAGCGAGAGCATGCATATATAAGTATGCAACGCATGCATATCAACTCCTATCTTTCGCTACGTATACACTTTTCCTATACTACACTCATCTGAAAATTTTTGGTGGGTTTTCAGGCGATCTTATATGATGTCTTAGTATACATGTGATGTTGTACGATGTTTTTTCCAATGTTCTGGTACATACGGTAGTTACCTGGATTTTCTTTTTTTTTTTTAGAAGATGTGTCGTAATGTTCGCGTTGTCGCCTAAAAAATCTATATTTCAAATGACTGAAATATACCAAATCCTATGATGAGGAGGAAACCTGGGCGACCAAGAAAGTCTAGGTTCAAGGCATATGATGAGGTTAGCAGTAGCAAGAAAAGAAGAGTATGTACTGAGTGCCATGAACCAGGACATTTGGCGAAGACATGCCAAGGAGGTCTCACCGCTAGTCAAAAGAGAGAATGCTTAATTCTTCACAACATGGATCACAGGACAACCCAAAAGTAAGATATGGTGTACTTCTATTTATTTCTGGATCTACACTACTACAAATTAGTTCATCACTACCGCCGCACCACTTGCCGAATTTAGTCCACCGGCTTGAACCTCGCCCGGCAGTGATGAACCGCTCAGCGGGAAAATTAGAAAAATCCACGGACTCGACCAATACCGGCAGTGAAGACTTAGATCACCACCGGGTTGAATCGTTCCCGGCAGTGGTCTTGATGGACACGAGATCACTTTCGTGGGTTTGAACAAGAACCGATAGCGATTTGAAGACCAAGGAACAGTCAAAACAAACGATAGAAAAAGAAGATTGCACACGCTTGACGAATTAAAAACGACCGGTTCAATATATATTACAAGATAATATATTTACAAACCGATAAAAATAAAAAGAAGGCAGCGGCCGCCGCCAGCGGCCGTTCCGCCGCCGGCCGCGCCGAACGCCGCCCTCGGCGCCTCGGCCTCGCCGGTATCCCCTCAACGAGGATATCGGCGATGGCTTCGACCTTGAAGGCGTAGAAGTTGGCCTTCTCCACCAACGGCCCAGCCACCGTTGGGAGGCCGACTTCTTCGGCCAGGTCGTTGAGCTTCTGAAGGGCGTCATGGACGCGCGGGACGGTGAACTGAAGCTCTTCCATGGTGTAGTTGCCGGCCATTGTGCGTGCGTCGAAGAAGCTGCACGGTGATCGAGGTTATGGAAAGAGAGAGGTTAATTAGCGATGGAGATGGTACCAAATCTGAGGGTGCCCTGTACAATTATATAGTAACAAGCCATAGAATACATGTAGTCGATTGTCATTTCCCAAGATGGCGCCATGAAAACAATCAAACAACGACCGGCTCATCCAATGGTCGTCGGCCCGCCTCTCCCCAAGCACCGCGAAGGCCGATCGGCGGCTCTTGCTGTTTGCACGCGGCGTTTTGATCTCCAATCCCCACGCTTAGGCGGCAACCAAGGGCGACCGGCTACGTATTTCTTGCCACGTTTCCAATGGCCGCTTCCTCGTCTGCCACTGTGTTTCCCAAGACACCCAATCCACGAGCCCCGGGTTCGATCCCCCACCGAGCCGTTTTGACCATTTTTTTCAAGAACGGTGCCCGAGTTTAATTAGGATTACCATTGCTATAGATGTTGCTCATGAAATCTAATGATATTTATTTGATAGCATAGATGGATACTTATCTAAATACACCATTGTTATTTTGAAACAAGGAATGCTTTACATTATTTACCATTGCTACAAGAACCACACGTACCTTTAGAAGACGATGCCGACGGGGAGGGAGGGGCCGGAGGGAGACGAGAGACGGAGATGAGAAACTTCGCTACCTGGCCGGAGCACGAACAAATGACACTCAACTTGTTGTAGCACGTCCACAACATTGCCGGGCTATTTAAAGAATCAAACTTGTACCGCCCAACGGATAGCTATCACGTTTTTTTTTTTTTTTTTTTTGACCATGGGAGTAGTGCGAGTGCGCACAATACTGTAAAGCTGTCACATTCACTTGGCGTGTTCACGAGAGGCCTGTGAGAGCATTCATGGAGCTTCAGCGTGGAGAACAGCGTTACCCGATGGTATTCACTTTGCGGTTAGGAGAGACCGACAAAGGTGTCTCCGGAACCGATGAGAAAAGCACGTGGCACCGGCCTCTGGCGGCGTCGGCCGAATTAAAATCAATATCGATAAAAACAACTGCCGGGTGTAGTTTTACAACCGGCGGTGATCGATATATCATTGCGGTGCAAAGCTTTGCGGCGGTGGTATGTCGATATCACCGCCGGGTGAAAATTGAGACCGGCCGATGATTTCACTTTAGTCAAGCTGTCGCCGCACGCTTTTCCGTCCCCGGACGGCTTACCACTACACCAATGCTCGCCTATTTAAACGGCAAAGGGGATCTTTGTGTTTTGCACCCGCCCTCTCCTCTCTGTTCTTGCATTCTTGGTTAGATCCCGTAGTTTCTACTCTCTCCTCAAAATACTGAGGGGCTTAGTTTTGAATTTTAGTGTCATGGGTTTTGGATCTAGGAAATCTTTTTTACGCTTATTTTCCTTGTTCTTCGCCCTCGATCTTCTTTTTGCTAGCAAGACATTCCAGTTCCACATATATATGGCCTTTCTTTGGGAGAAAGCCCTCCACATACAGATATGCCTAGTCCAAGAAAATGGTTTACAGAAAAGGTGCTAGAAGAGTCTTACTGAAGATAGAGAGACACCGGAGCTTGCAGTTTCTGTGGGTGCGATGATTCACAGTGCTAGGATCCGTTAGGATCATACTCTGGACTCATATTAAGAGTCCAGAGTCTTTGTGTTTTGGGGTGGAAATGTCGAAGCAAAACCCCAGGCACAAGGGCATATATCTGAATCATATGGATCCACGGAAAAACAATGCCCATTGGACCAAGTTACTGTGACTTCATCCTTCGTCCAATGGTCGAGTTTGGGCTGAAGACAAAGCTCCGGATGAATCTCATCCTCCAACCTCCTCAGGCAGTTCTTCTACAAGTCTCGCCGTATCTTAGATCCCAGAGATGCTAGAAGAGACTTACTGAGGTGGTTTTATTTTCATGTGTTTGTACACTTTGATTGTAGCATCGACCTATCTGTGAATTGGTCTTTGTTACCGTATATTTAGTTTTATGTAAGGTCTTTGTTATGGAAATATATGTAATCAAATTTCTTATCTGTTGTATTTTTGTTTGTTATGGATGTTCTTTGTCTCTTCGATATCTTTGAGTTCCCATTTTTACCCTTCATCGAACATAACAAAAGACGGTTCGGGTCAATGAAATATCTTTGCAATGTCGAGGAAAAATACAACAAATATCCAAATCCAATGTGAATGAAATAGAGTTATATATGTAACAAACAAAAATACAACGTATAATAAATTTTATTCACATCCATATGGCCTCAATGTCAGTAAAACATTCATAACAATATCTTTTGCATAGAACATCACCGTGATATGGAATCCAGCTTTTGCGTGAAGCATCTACTGTACATATGCGGCAACACCGCAACAATGCATGCATGCAAAACGAGTGAAGTGACGAAAGTCTGTGAATTCACTTTGCCGGCTACATACAAATAACCGGTAGTGATATTGTATTCACTATCGGCTACATAACAAATAACCGGGTAGTGATATTGTATTCCTTTGCCGGGTATCTTAACACCCGGTAGTGATTTACCCGCCCTCAATAATCGCTATAAATCGAGGCGCCCGGCCACATAAACACACATACCCACGCACGCACCCACGAGCTCCCTCGACTTGCTGCTTTTACACTCACTCCGCATGAAATCCACTCAGCTCTTTTCCTCTCTCTCTCTTTCTAGGAGATTTGTTCATGGCTCCGGGATATTTTATTGGTGAGGATATTTTTTTCTTGTCTAGAATTCTTTTTATATATATGCATATAAACAATATATATATTATATATATTCATGAGCTTTGTCCTTTTTTCTTTTTTTTTCTTTTCATCGCCAGCCGGTGGTATGAACGGTCCTCCGCCTTTGCCGCCACCACAACAACCAGGTTTCCACTTACTGGCGATGAGCCATTCGCCTCGTGTGGACACAAGGCCATTCCCTTATCTAGTTATCGTATAAAATTTTTTCTAACATTTTTTTATTTCTTATTTTACTATAACAAATACATGGACGATTAGTTTAACTTAACGTTATTTTGTTGCATTTATGTGTCACGACTTTTATCCCCATACAATGGCTACAAACAAAGACTTAGCTGGTTCTTTATCTCTAGTTTTGTGGAGAGCACGACATCTAGAACATCACATGGTCATCAACTATATAGGTGTGAAATAAGTTTTACATCCCTTCGAGGTGTCCAGAAACAAATGTACCACCTAATCCGGAGAGGGGAACCGAGAGAATGTCCGCAAAAACGCCCGAAGACAATGTCATTTTCTTGTGCTTAGATGCACTTCGACGTGTTTGCTACATTGTGCCTAATTTCTCGCACTTCAAGATACATGCTTTGTCTTCTCACAATATCCCCCGTGGCAATATAGCGAATATGTTGGGAGTTACAACCCGTGATGATGTGGTAATAAATTAAATTCATCATTTTGACATCGCATATTAGATAGATTCACATCATCTTCATTCATTTTGATTCTCCCACTTGCGGATTTTGCTCCACGAACTTACTTATGCCGCATGTGGCTTGGCGGCCGTTCTCGACCAAGCTACATACAAATTCAATACGATTGGGACTTACATTGCACACCTCGGCCAAGAAACTATGGAAGGGCGACAATATTTTGCTTAAGGTTTCTTGACTTAGACGAAGGGTCGCTTCAAGAGGTTACATCTATGGTCGAGCATTTTTACGCCTTGCGAGGATGAGAGAGTGCAATCGGAAGGGCATTGACCTTCATCGACTCAAGCGGATACTTAATCCATGACATCAATTACCCGATATTTCTACAAACCTACATTCGTGTGCATAGACCGCAAGGTGGACCGAATATTGATCCCGGCAAACGATGATGATGATTAGTGTGTTTACTATGTTAATTATTTGTAAGGTTGTAGTTTAACCGGTTCCTAATTAATTTGTAATATTCTTGTGCCCCATGTGGTCTCAAACTTTTTCTACGAGCCTTTCACATGCAAATGGGGAAGCAACCACGAAGTTTGAGATTTTTCGAGTTGGTTTGGTACTTTTCCTAGTTTATTTTTGAATTTCTCAAGCGACGCCACCGTGTAATTATAGTTTGAACTGAGCTACCCATGAAAAAGAGCCGGAATGTTGCTAGACATTTCCATAGGGTCTCATGTGCCCTAGAGACAAATCACTCTGAGGTCCATGAAAAATTCTTGTGTTTTTATGCTGTAATTAGTCTTCTTATCGCCAGGTTTAGCTCGAAGAAAATCATAGTAATTAAAATATTTATCGAAAAAACCTAAAATCTTGTGTGGGGTCATATTTAGGGTGTACACGACTGCAAAAAAACTCAAGCCATTTCTATCTAGGAGGATTACATATACTTCACGAGAGGTACATGATCCCTTCCATCGAACCAGTGTCTATACAATGTAGTTCTTGTGCTCCATGTGGTTCATATGTTTGCCGGTGTTGTAGTGGTCTCAAACTTTTTTTCTAAGCCTTTCGCATGCAACTATGGAAGCAACCACGAAGTTTGAGATTTTTCGGATTTGGTTTGGTACTTTTCCCAGTTTATTTAAATTTCTACAAGAATGTCATCATGTAATTATAGTTAGAACTGAGCGTACCCACAAAAAGAGCTAGAATGCTGCTAGACATTTCCACGTGGTCTCATGAGCCCTAGGAGGCAAATCACTATGGAGGTCCATGAAAAAAATTCTTGTGTTTCCATGGTGTAATTAGCCTTCTTGTCGTCGGTTTTAGCTTCGAAGAAAATCATAGTAATTAAAATATTTATCGAAAAAACCTAAGATCTTGTGTGGGGGGTCATATTTTGGGTGTACATGACTTTGCAAAAAAAAAATTCAAGCCATTTCTATCTAGGAGGATTACACATCCTTCACGCGAGGTACATGATCATCCATGAAGTGGCAAAGATTTCTATAACACCTGGCGGGTTGCGGGTAATAACCGGCAAAGTGAATAGGATTGGGGTGAAATTTTCCAAATCTATCTGAACCTCCCTGCCATTCGTTCCCCACCGCCGCGCGAAACCAAATTGTCGATATATATATGTGAGTGGCTCGGGCGAAATTTTGGCAAGTCATTTGAACCCAGCGCCATTCTCGTTCCCCACCCGGCGCCCGAAAGGGCACTAGATTCGCCCGACGCAGCACCACCAACTCCAACGTCGCCGTTCGTGCGTCCCCTACGCCGCCCAGAGCCGTCCGTTCGCTCACGCATCCTCTAAGCAGTTCGGCTCAGTAGAATCGAGGCTTGACGGCTTTCTCCCACGCTGCGCTCCTCCACTCCGGCGTCCCCCAACGTCACGCCCGGCATCCTCTCGCCCTTCCACGGTGAGAACTAATTATCCCTTTAGGTGTTCGAGTTTTTACCTATGAGATTGAGAACTAATTCGCCCGTTGTCCTAGCCTCGCCTCGCCCGCTTGGTCTTCCTCCACGTCAACGGAGGACCGCCGCCACACCTCTCTCGCCGTCCGCGACCTCACGCCGTCTTCCTCTTCACCGCCCGACGCCGTACCGTCCGCGACCTTGTCCTCCTCGAATCCTCCGAGACAAGATAGAAGCGCCGCGAGGCGCCGCGAAAGCTTGGTGAGTGCGTCGGTCACACGCCCTTGAGGTGTTCGTTGAAATGCCCATGTGGATAACTATAACCTTGTTATTTTCCTTTTTATATTTAGATTTTGCTTTCAAACCGTTTCGGATCCTTAGTAACAAATGAGCTCTAAAATGTTATGGTCATTTACAAAGATGATTGAAGACATACTAGTGCTCGAATTGTGATTGAAATTCATAGATTTTGCTTTCATACGATTCCGGATCCTTAGTAACAAATGAGCTTTAAAACATTATGGTCATTTACTGACATGATTGAAGACATACTAGTGCTCGAATTGTGATTGAAATTCATGAGTTAGTGTTGTTCGAAATCAATTTGGATATTTTAAATATATGTATGCATTAACTTCTTGTACAATATTTATGAATAACATAGCATTATCATCCTATTTTGGTTACATGTATAGGCAAGCATGGCGTGGTACGTAATGTTTGTTGGTCGCGTCTTGGGGATCTATCTAACCTGGGAAGATTGCTATGCTCAAGTCCAAGGCTACGCTAATAATTGTTCTGAAAAATACAACACCGAAGGTGAAGCCGTCATCGCCTACAATGGTGCAAACTAGCCGCCCTAGAGATTGAAGAGAAGCCACCCCACATACTTATGAAGATTGAGAGAATTGTTTTTGCTAATTGGTCTTGGAAAGATGTCATGCTTTTTATTTATGTCTATGACTCTATGGTCATTGGTCTTCTTATTTTAGAAGTTGATGTAGGCTTAGTTTCTAGAACATTAGGTGGATTTTTGTTGTATGTAACCATTAAATCCTGTAATGTTTTGACGATATTAATGTATGATGATTTTTCGGGTTTAAAAAGAGCTAAATTCCATGAATAAATTCAAAAATTTAAAACATTTTAAAACAAAAACACCGGGTGGCATGGGTCCGACGGTGAATGAGAAACAAACCCGTAGTGTAACTACACCAAAAAACACTATCGGTTTGAATTACAAACCGTCATCGATGACGAAACATCATTGTCGGCTGCATTAACCAACCGATAGTGTCCACTCTAATAACGCTATCGGGTTGAAATCAGCCGACGGTGTTCACGTAAAGTTCACCGACGGGTCCAAAGTAAACCGACATTGTTAGCTATTCGATACAATCGTGCGGCACAATCTAACCCGATAGTGTTATCCCCTCGATTACTGCCGGTTCGTTAAAAGCTCAGCGGTCCTCTCAATATCAACTCTACCGTCTAACTTCCGAACCGGCATTGCTTGGATCAAAAATGCTGCCGGTCCATGGATCACCCGACAGTGTTAGGTGGCGGTCTTGTTACCGGTTTGATATCAAACCGGCATCTCTCCTCAAATCACCGCCGGTGTTTTGACCCGGTAGTGTTTGAACCCCACATCACTACGCTTTGGTTACTGTCGGTTCATTTTTCGGCAGTGAAGGGGGTTGAGCCTAGCAAAGATGTACAATTCTGTAGTAGTACTATAGCCCTTACTAATTTTTGCTATGGTGTACTTCTATTTATTTCTGCATCTATAGCCCTTGCTAATTTTTGCATTATGTTTCTTCCCTTTTTAGTGCAAGTGCTACTGCTACTGGAAGGGGGAGGGGAAGGGGAAGGGGAACAGAACCAGGAGAGGGTAGCATTGACCCAATGTAAGTCATGGTTCTGTTGGTGCTCACTTATACATTTGCCATAATCTGATCATAGCTAAATCATGTTTCCTCTCTTTCTAGTGCAAGTGCTACTGGGAGGGGAAGGGGAAGAGGAAGATGAAGTGGGAGGGGTAGGGGAAGAGGAAGAGAATCGGGAGAGGGCAGCAGCGATCCAAGGTAAGCCATGGTGTATTGGTGTACTTATTTGTAGGCCAAATCACTACTTAACCAACATGTTCACATTTAGAGAATGGGGAAGAGGAGGGCCAACAAGAGGAGGGGTGAACGGGGAGGAAGGCTAGCTAGTTTGTTAGGTCTCTAGGTGGTCCTTGAATGAGATGCTTGTAGCTTTTGTGCACATGTTGATATGGTGCGGACTTCTTTCTTTTGTGGACATGTTGACATGGTGGAGTTGCTTTTTGTGGATATGGTGTTGACATGTAGCTTTTGTGGACATAATGACATGTTGTATGGGATGCTTTGAAGGGACCCCTACTTTCAATGTTGTTGCTTCTCCATGATTTCCTCATGTGTTTTATATGTGCTTCATATTGTTGTCATGATGCTAGCAAAATATTGCAAAGGCGTTGTCATGTGCCAAATTATATGGGCCAAAGAAAGGCCACGGCACAGCCCAAGGGGGCCTCAGGCGTCGCCGACGCTAGGGCAGCCTGGGGGCTCTTTGCCGCCGCCGCCGTCGTCGTCATCGGCTTCATCATTAAGTAATAGATATTTAGGGAATAAAGATAGGAATAAAATAGAAAATAAAATCGGGGATTTCTTTAGATGCAAGTCTCCCCTGACTATAAATACAAGGGACTTGTAATCGGTTGCAATCAATCAAGAAAAATTAAAGGGGTAACACCCAACGGCTCCTATCTCTCAACTCTCTCTCTCTCAACCCAAACACGCCGCGTCGCCCCTCCCCACGCCGCCGCGCCGCTTCGCCGCCGCCGCTTCTTGGCGCCTGCGCACCGCCCAGCGCCGCCGCCCGTCGAAGCGCCATCATGCTTTGCCGTCAAACGCCGCCGTCCGCCGTCTTCCTGGCTGTTTGTCATCACCGTCACCTCCTACCTCGCCATTCGTCATCGCCTACGCCATCTCGCCGCCCGATCATCATCACCACCGCTGCCCACGCCGTCGCCGCCGCGAAGCTGCCCGCTGACGATATCATAGCCGCCCAATCTAACCGGTTTGTGATGTGATGGTATCCGGAGACCGGACGATCCAACCACGCTGCCACCGCCAAGATTCGATGGTCAGTCTCCGGCCGCCGCCTTTACCCGGCGATGATCATGGAGGCCATCTACGCCAGGGACCCGAAACGCCAGTTGACAAAGGCGTGATCCTCAACTACATCGAAGATAAGTACGGCCCGTTCCTGGGCCCATCATCACTACGCGCATCCCGCCAAATAGGCCACCTCCCGCATGAAGGTCACCGTGAGCTCAATACCTCCTCGGCGCCAGCCCACCATGAGCGCCCATGCGATAACGGTGTTCCCACGGCGCCCGACGCCGCCCCTCCATGATCACCGCTACAAGCAACGGACACGTCTACCCCGAGGATGCCCCCCGGCTGTTGTGGTTCGGGGATCGACGGATCGGAGGCCACCACCGACGTCCACCGGCTACCGGGACGAAAAAGCCTACCCAACTAGGCCAACGTCGCGGAGACTCGAAAGAACGGTCCGAGATAAGTTCCGACAACACCAAAGAACGCCATCTCGACATCAAGAACATCGAACGCCAACGCCACTATGGGCGACACAACGACGCCAACCGACGTCGACATCGACGCCGCCGACCCCGACATCCCGGACAACACCGGCGCCATAAACAACAACAACGCCAACACCATCGCCGACCGTGACATCACACGCTCCACGGCCACCGGGCAAGTCCATCCCAACCAACATGGAGCTTCGCCTCTACCACCCATGCTACAACGACGACACGACATTGTCATCGCCAACCACGACGCCCTCGACACCGCACCATCGACGACAACAACGCCACCCCTACGGCGGGCCATAGGAGGGAACAACATTGCCCCTCGTGGACGCCAACGACTTCACCGACGACCACCTACATCTCCATCGACGCCGCTACGCACGACACCCTCGCATCGATGACATCGCCAACAACAACGACGCTATCATGGGCGCCACGAACGGCACCGACACTCCGGGGGCGCCAACGCCGATGATGACCCCCGACGTCGACGCACTCGTCCACTTTCGCCGACCTTTGACAAACGACAACAATCCGCTACACCTACCGGACGTCCCCGGACTTCCACCATGGCGGAGAATGTCAACAAGCGAACCGGTGGATCTCATCACGGCCGACACCGGCAAGTGATTCAGCAACAACCACACTCCCGCCAGCCGCCTTCCCTGATGACACCGGCCGCCAAATTCGAAGCGGCGCCCCCATCGCTGGCACGTCAACGGAACATCGGCTAGGACAAAGACATGAGGTATGCCGCTATCCACCGATCATAGCGGTACTTCTCTCGTTCATCGGCATGCTGCCGTGCACCATAGGAGGACCGGGACACTCCTACATGGTGTCTCCCCCGCGGCTTCAAGTTGCCCATCTACAAAGAACCTCTTCAAAGAACATAGCAACAAATGATTGCATGAGGACCCGAAGATTTACTACGTCTATGCTTCCAAGTTCGCCAACGGCCTCTACAACCTACCGGGGAGGCCCTACAATGAGGCGCCCGCACAAAGGACACAACGATCCTCCTCGCCAGATCCTCAACACCCCTCCACCACATTCATCGCACAACTCGGCATCAAGCAAAGGACATGATGACATCGACAAAGACATCACCAGCAAGAACTCGTTGTGGCACCGAGAAGACACGAGGGCCAAATCACCGGCCTCCTCCATCATGGACGACGACATGAGGTACACGCCACCCACGCCAAGCCTCCCTACCTCGCCGGGCCTCGTCACTACCACAGCGGCTCTCATCCATCCTCAACTTGCTAACCGACCGACGATTAACCTACATGGCACCGCTGAACCGTGAAGCTCCAACCGAGCAACAACGGTTTGGGCGCCACCTAAGGTGATTGGCATTCACCTCCCAATAACTTCGCCAACCATGCCGGGCATCGCGACAAGAAGTCGGCCGATCGAGGAGTGCCCACAAAACTTCTTGCCATCAAAGCCAATCTTCTTCCTCGACAACCACCGCTACTACGCCTCAGAATTGTCAAAGGTACTACGGGATGTTCTCGAACCAGGTGGGATAATTTTGCACACACTTGAGGTTGGCTTTCACCCCCGACGCGTGTGCCTCGGCACCCGATGCAACCACCTCCGTAGAGCAATGGAATTCCAACCATTGAACCAAAGATCAACAAAGGTCAAGCGTCTTCATCTCCGCCCGGCTCATTCCCTCGACACAAGTGGATACAACAATCTTCGGGCCGTGCTACTGATTAACCCGTCAACAACACCACCGTGCAGGGAACCACAGCGTGAGGGACGCTGGGCTGTCGTGGAAAGGGAGAGATGTCATGCGCCAAATTATATGGGCCAAAGAAAGGCCATGGCACACCCAAGGGGCCTTTCGTCGCGTAGCCTTAGGGCAGCAACCCTGCGCCGCCCGCCCCCGCCAGCGCCGTCGTTGTCATCGGCCGTCATTAGGTAATAGATATTTAGAGAATAAAGATAGGAATAAAATAGGAAATAAAATTAGGGATTTCTTCAAATGCAAGTATCCCCTGGACTATAAATACAAGGGACTTGTGTCGGTTGCAATCAATCAAGAAAAAAATTAAAGGGGTAACACCCAACAGCTCCTATCTCTCAACTCTCTCTCTCTCTCTCTCTCTCTCTCTCTCTCTCTCTCTCAACCCTAGTCGCGTCGCGCCGCCCCTCCCCACGCCACCATAGGCACGCATCCGCCGCCGTCGGCCCCGTCACGCGCTGCCGTCAAACGCCCGTCGTCCGCCCGTCTTCCTGTTGTTCGTCATCACCGTCACCTCCTACCTGCGTCGTTCGTCATCCGGTCTCACGTCATCTACGCCGCCGATCATCGTCACCACCGCTGCCCCTCTGCCGCCGCCGCCTCGAAAGCTACACGACGTGTCACAAAATGTACCCAATCTAACCGTTTGTGACAAAAGGCCAAAATTTTGAACATTTTTCAATATTAATTCTAGTCTAAAATAACCGTTAGTTGTGCCAAATATATGTGACCAAATTAAATCAATTGTTTGTCAACATACAATAAAAAGTTCAATTCCAAATTAGGGGTAAAACCACAAATAGGCATAACAAACAACAAAATCACATGGGTATTTCCGTCATTTTGTACAAAAGGTAACACCGTTGGGAAGGATAACAAAGTAGGGGCAAACGGTGCTTCGTTTTGAAATAACAAGGGTAAATTCACAAAGTAAAAAAGTAGGAACAAAATCACAATTTTCGATACAAAATAGGGGCAAAATGCAAGAGCCCCTAAATTAATTGGCATGTGTGCTTTAATTTTAATATACTTGCTGAGTAATTGGTGGTGGTGAATTGCAGATTTGAGAACATTTTGATCCAGTGGTGAAGATGCGAATTTTCCGGATGTTGAAGTAGACATTCAAGAACAAGT
This sequence comes from Hyparrhenia diplandra, assembly GCA_015847255.1. Taxonomy (NCBI): domain Eukaryota; kingdom Viridiplantae; phylum Streptophyta; class Magnoliopsida; order Poales; family Poaceae; genus Hyparrhenia; species Hyparrhenia diplandra. The sequence continues at coordinate 50,886 of JADLZK010004509.1, read as the reverse complement.
AGAAGAGGATGATGGATTTCACCACACCTTAATTTTGTATCGCCCTACACCACTGACTATAAGAGAGGGGGACGCTATAAGTTATAGCCACGCCACTATCAGCGACACACGATCGAAGCCGGACGCTATATGTCTATAGCGACCGACCATAGGTGGCTATACCAACTTATAGCAACCGTCCCGTGTAGGACGCTATAGATAGGCTGTGGTATAGTGACGAGAGGGTATTTTCAGCTTCCAAATTAGATGTTTCCGTGGAGCAACATCGGTAACAGCAACTGCTCTATCCACACCGTGCTGATTCAAAGACTATTTAAAAGTATCTCTTTGATCCGTTAGTTCGTTGAGCATTCATCACATGAGCTACTAAATGTCGTTGAGCCCGGCCAACATTTAATTTATATGCCATTTGGAAATTTATATGGTGTTGTCACTATTGGCCTGTCAGGGGCCTTTGCACAACAAGTGGCATGTCGTCCGGTTGACGTGCCGGATGAAGTAAGCAGCGCTAGCTAGCTATCCTGTCCCGTTTGCTCCTTCAATTCTGTTAGTGTTAGTGCGCACGAAAGCATAAGCATACGCACAATCCCATATAAATGTTCCCACAATCCCACTGCATACGCACTATATACTATGTCATCCATTGGTCCCTCTCTGAACCTACTACAATATCATATATATCTCAGCCAATTTGTGAGTGCTCCACCTACTGTTGATTTCTGGATCGCGAGGTCGTTAGTGATGTGATTCCTTCCAATCATGCAATGTATATAAGAAGAAGCCAACTAGTGACTGCATACATGCGTTAGGAGGTAGTAGTGGCTTTTGTATGTACCTTTATCTTGCTTTTCTCATCCTCGTTAGCATCATGCAGCCCATCAACATGTACCTCTTCCTTTTCAGCCTAACAAAACAGATTAAAAGATGTACTTCACAGACTTATTTATCTAGCTAGGTTCAGTTCGAAGAATAATTACCTTGTCACCTTTATACTCCCTTTGATTGTTATCATCAGTACACACTTTAGGCTCATTCGATCTAGTTCAATGACTACCTGCAAGATGCCATTATTTATTTTTCAATCCATCACTTAAATGAACACATAAGGAATAACCACAGTCTGAATCTACCTTTTCAGCTCGAAATTTCTTTATGCCTTCAAGGCGCGCCCGCTTTAGAACTTTCGCTTCATTCCAATTTTTTTTTAAAGGGTGCTCATGCAAGTCATAGTCAAAGCAATCACCGGTTGCTCGAAAGTGCTCAAAGTACCAGACCTGTACACATTATGAAAAACTTTAGCTTTCATTGCATGCATGAACAATTGTTAAACTATTCGAACATAAAAATCACCTGAAGGAATGCCAAATTTCCAGCCAGTCCACTTCTTTTTATTCTTCTTGAACATAGCTAGGCGCTCCAACAAATGATCTAGTGTAAATCTCGCCCAATTAAGGCCCTCGATTTTCGACACATCAGCCACAATGTGTAGGTGATTACTACCAACAAACTCCTTAGAGGTAGGGGCCAAAATTGCACCAATTGCATATAGCACGAACAGTCTAGTAAAGTGAACCTCGTCGGCCTCCCTAGGTATCCTTTTTCTCCATGTATTTGAATGTAATGGCTGTATCACCCTTTTGTTTATAAAGATTAAACAACATAGGGTCTGCATGTTTTCTACTAATTTCAATCTTCTTCCCTTTATCAAATAAACCTAAAATACAGTACACGTCCCAATTAGAAATAGGAACCACATGACCACGTAAGGTGAAGGTCCTATCCATTTCATTGAAATTTTCGGCGAGAGACTCCACGAGCATGCGTTGAATAGGCATGGACGGTATACTAAGCAGGCCGCCTAAACCTATTTTTCTTACAATACGCTTTTGTTCATGTGTCAAATTCCTGCACAGTGCCGCAAATTTTACTGGCATACAAACGGTTTGAACCTGTTTGTCATATAAAAACACATCAAACTTAAGCTATTCTCTTCAAATGTTACACGATGTATGTTTATTATGCCATAGGAAAATACCATTTTACAGCAGCTAAGGCCCACACTTCACCAACTTCAGTAATCTGAATCCAATTGTGAAAAAATGCACAATGTAAGAACTCGATCATGATACACGGTTACCACCAATAGTAGACAAATGCCAACATTCAGTGAGGCCTACAACCAATAGGAGCTGGGAGTGGAGCACATACCGATCTAGTTGCAGTCGATACGAAGAACCAGCACCATCGTCCTCGGAACGTGACCAGCTGCAGAACGTGAGGACGAGATGGCTATCTCAGAACTGTGAACGCAAATGCATGATTGAACACAAAACTCCAATGTTTTTACCGTCTTGCAATGGCGGCGTAGGTGGTGATGGAAACCTGGGGATCGGTCCTGTGACCGCTGCTTCTTCGGAGACATCGCCAAATCAGCATCTTCCGTAATTGAAGGAAGGAAGGGGATCTGATTCAGAGATTTGGGGAAAGAATCGGATCGAGACGACTCATGGGGAAGATGTGTGCACCTGGCTCGAAGGGAGCGACAATGGCTGGATCGGCGGCGGCGCGTGAGGACGACCGGCGTGCACCCGACTCCACCCGCGCGCACGCCGTCGCGGGGATCCCACGCTACTGCTGCGCGCATGTAGAAGGAAAGAATCGCCCAGACTCCGGCCTGCCTGCTCCACCCGCGCGCATGCCATCTGGATCCCGCGCATGTACAAGGAAAGAATCGCTGCGAGATTAGTTCGTCAATAGAAGGAAAGAATCGCGCGCTGCATGTATTTTCCCTGGATTTGCTCCCGTCATCCTAGGAGCTGATATCTTATTTTGGTTTTCTTAATTTTGATATCTATTATTTAATTTCTAAAATGTGAAATAATCAAGGGCTCAGATTGATTTGAAATATTACCTCTTAGGAGGTAAAGTTTGTACCTGAGCAAAGCCCGTAGTGTATAGGAACGAAGGAGCATAATAAAGCAGTGCACGATAGCTGGCACCTATTTGCCCCTCGCCGCCCTCCTCCTCGTCACCGCCATCACCCTTGTTCTAGCCACATCTGCCGTTCCGGTGGCCGCCGCTGCCGCCGACAAGTACACCGGCGGCAGGATGGTCATCATCCGCGCACCAGGGGCAACTGTCGTCTCTGCTGGCGGTGGTGCCGTTCTTAACAACTGGCAGCAGCGGCGGCGGCGGCGCCTTGTGGAGGACGAGGTGGCGCCCGAGTTCGGCGGCCTGCTGGGGGCGGGAAACGACGCCGGCCACGTCTCCGACGGTGCCTTGGACAAGAACAAGCAAGTGTGCCTGAAGGCGCCCTGCGCCGAACCGGGAGAGCCCTACATCGGCCGGTCGTGCGAGTCCACGTACGGCTGCCCCAAGCACCCCACTGCCCTGCATGTGTGAGCTATATACTACCATGCCATCCGATTCCGATGGGATCATGGCTACTGTGCGTGTGTATTACGTGCAGTTATATATGAATAAATTGGCATATACTAACTTCATGAGTTAGCATATGCCCTGAAAGGAATTTATAGGTTTTGTGTGGCTAAGAAAAGAGGGGTGCCCGTAATATAAATCCACTGATCATTTTCCAGCAATAGTTTCAAGTCTTGTAGGTCCCTGTTCAAGTCTTGTGGGTGGAAGAAAGCCTAAACGTACTAACAATGGCAGATGGAAGAGGTAATGCAAAAATCACATGTAGAGAATTTGCTTGGGAAATGGTTGTCATAATGCTACTATAAAATGATGTTATTTCACGTACTCTGCGGCATTGATTTTGTAGCAAATGATGGTATATTTTACCAATAATACGAGAGAAATAAATAGCCAAACCAAAACCATACAGTACTTTTTTTTTTTTGAGACAAATACAGTACTTATAAAATGTTTCCGTCTGAATCGGAATAGGCTTCTTTTAGTTTTTTTTTTTTTTTGAGGAACGCGGAGACCACAGCCTCACAACACGCACGCACACTCACCCCCTATGAACACACGCACGCGAAAACCCTACCCCTATGAGCACCAAGGAATTTGCCAGATTCTGAGATTCTCAGAGTCACCATAGGCTACGCCGACAACGCCGCTACCAATTTAATGCATAACGCCGCGGTAAATCCTTGGGAAAATCCCGGGAAAGGTGCGAAGCACCGGGATTTGAACCCCGGTTGGGTGCCCACCCACCGCCCTACCACATTGGACTACAAGCCCAATTCGGCAGGCTTCTTTTAGTTGTGTCATCAGTCACCACAGCCCATGACTACTACAAGCCCGCTGATAGGAGGCCCAGTGTAGACAAGTCAGCCCAATTAACAATACTACCCGGTTTGCTGAAAGGAAAAAAAAAAAACTCGTAGATGTTTCTCTCTCAAAAAAAAAAAAAACTATCGCATATGCTGTTCGATAGATCCGCTGCATTTTTGGCACGAGTTGCCTTGGCAGTTCAAGTGCGATCCTTGACTAATCCCACTCTTAGTTGTAGATGCAGATGCGCATGCATGCCATATCATGTCGTGAGATGGCAGAGATGCACGTGGCTGATGATGAAGTTAGCTGCAGGTGAGAGGTGATGATGTAGTATGGTAGATATATAGCGCCTCCCTATGAGTCGCTAGCTAGGATCGATGCCCACAACGACCATGTTTCACCTTTTCTAATCATGCATGCTTAAGTCTAACACTCTTAATAGTTATTCTAGTATAATAGAGATTCACGCAGATAAAGAAATATTTTTTTTTTTTGGACCGTAAAAGAAGGGAGATCCCCACACGAAAGAGTGTACTTACAAACAAGGATTAACTGAAACCATCTATAGCCAAAGCACAAAAGAATGATCCAAGGTTATCCTTGAAATGAACAGAATAGAGAAAGCGTTTATTTCGCTTCTAGAAAACCTTGTCATTGCGCATCTTACACAGCTCAGAGTTGCCTCCGTGCAGAAGGGAAGGTTGTGAACCTGTTTTGCCTGGCCAGTCTTCTCCATGGTTGCACATAACACAAAGAGAGTATAATCATGTATGTTCAGATGTCGCCTTTCAAGCATGGATTTGTTGTTCAAAAGGTCCACTAGGACAAGCCACGCAAAGAATTTTACGCGTGGAGTGCAACCGGATTTTCAAACGGCTTTGAATATTGGGTGCGCTTGATGTTACTAAAACCCCGGTGATAATAATCGATCAGCCACTTGCCCCGACCCCGACCGCTCCTCACGGGCGACTTCGGGACTCCCCGCCGCCCGGCGAGCGCCGCCCAGCGCCACCTCCCCCGCGCCGTCACCGCCCCCCGCGGCGCGGCGTGACAGCCCCCCCTAAACCATGGGATCCCGTGCGGGCCACCTCCCCACCTTCCGCACCTCTATCGCCCTCTCCTCCCCCCCCTCCCCTGCTGCTCCTCCGGCGTCGGCGGCGCCCGGCGGCCGGCCGGATCCGGGCCTCCACGGGACGGATTCGCCGTCCGGACCCCCTTCCTTCGCCGCTTCCCGCCCAAAGAATCCGTGGATTTCTTTGGTGGCCCTCGGTGGGGACGACGCCCGTGGGGCGTCCCCCCTGCGGCGCAGCCACTGCGCCGCCTCGGCGTGGACGGCCGGATCCGGTCCCTCACGGGCCGGAGCCGCCATCCGCCCTTCCTCACCTCTTCCGCGGCGCGCCTTTGGCGTCGGTCGCGCCGCTGCGGCGGTGGCGTCCCTCGGTTGCCAGGCGGGTGGTCGGCATACGGCCGGGCGGCCATGGCGGGGCGGCGCCCGTGGGTCTCGGCCAGGCCGGCGTGGTGGAGGTGGGCGATCCGGCATCCCGACAGCTCTCGCCCTACCCGTTCTCGGCGGGCCGTTTGGTTGGGCGATGCATCGATTAACTCGTTGGCCTCCCTGATGCGGCGATGACATGGCACGGGTTCGCGAAAAGCTTAGCTCGCTCGCCGGGCGAACGACGGTGACGCCCACGCCACATTCATTCTTGAGGCGTCGTTTCTGAACCTCGCGCCTCATCGCCAACGTCATCGGATCCTCGGGCGAAAGCCGGTCTTGATGCCTCTAAGGCCGGCGGCGATGGCGTCTCGGCGTCAACTCCTTCCCCCGAAGGCGCCAAGAAGAATCGGCTCGCCTCGTTGCTTGTCTACCTCCGTGGGGTCGTCATACTTGTTCCCTAATCGTGCTTTAGGTTGCTCTTCACTTTGGTTTGTGGTTGGTGTAGCCGTAGTCGTGCTTTCGGGCAGATGCTTCGGCGAGAGTGTGGTGGCCCCATCTCAGGGATGCTTTGCCGCGTTGATGGTTATTGTTGCTTAGGCCTCCTCCCACGCAGATGCTTTGCCGGGGAGCGAGGGCCCTCATCCGCGGATGCTTTACCGCGATCGATGGTTGTTGTTGCTCGGGCCTCGCTCCCTCTCACATGGATTGCCGCTTGGGAGCATGATGGCCCCATCCGCGGGTGTTTTGCCGCTACGATGGTCGTAGTCCCGGCGGATGCTTTGCCGCCTTGGTTCCAGCGGTTGCTTGGCGGCGAGGTTGTTGGTTTTGCGGCTACACTACACCAATTGCCACGTAGTGTTGAGTTTTCTTTATTAGGCTCGGTTGTTTTGGGTTGTTAGTGGAGGTCCCCCCGCTTCTTGCCGCTGTCATTTATGTTGTGGGATCCATCGGTAATCTTTGGATTACTTGTGAATCCTTTGTACCTTTGTTTGAACTTTATTCTCGCTTAATGAAAAACAGCGCAACGGCGTGGTCTCGAAAAAAAAAATGTTACTAAAACCACTGGGAACATGGATAAAGAAATATTGAGACAATTATTCACATAATACAAACTATCACTACTTGTGGTTTGCACATAAACTATTTTCCTTTTTTTTTTTTTTTAAAAAAAGTAGGGGAATTCATTAAATATGGAAAAAGAGTACATCCCCTTTACAGATAAACCCTGGAAACAAAATAAAATTACAAACAAGGACACTAAGGACGCATATGCAAAATTCAATGGCTTCCAGAGAAAACGCCGGTCTTCACGCAGCCGCAACGAAGATGCCCGCGACGTCGGCCATCCACCTCGCCCGCCGGAGCTCTTGAGAGCGCCCAACGCATCTTTATTTTCTCACTTTTTTAGTATGGTCTACCTTCTCTCCTTAAGCATATGTAGTACAATAGTAGCTTCTACAAGCTATTATGATAAGTCCCCTCAACAACCTCCATCCGGAATCCGAAGCCATGGGCTAAGAAGAGCACTAATTTTAGGCACAAAGTATAGGAAATGCGCGCAAAAAAAAAAAATGTTACCTCAGTGAACCACACTGACATGCACGAATTAACTTGTTTATATTCTCCTGCCGAAGCTTCGCCCTCAACGGATGGTGGCTCCATCACTTCAGAAAATCTTATTCGGCTCGATGAATCTTTTCTTACTCCCTTTATCCAAAAATAAATAAATATAAGCGCATGACATATCTTATTTTTTAAAAAAAGTTAAACTTTTTAAATTTGGTTGAATCTAGAATAATAATATTTTTTTATGATGCGTAATGAGTATCATTGGATTAATAGTAAAATTAATTTCATAGTAAATATTTTAGGAGACATAAATACTGATGATATTATATATAAATTGTGTCCAACATAAAAAAGATTGACACCTAAAAGAAATGCAGTTTTCCCTACTACTCAAATTGCTCCCATTTATATCCAGACTATCAAATACAGTAAACACTTAAATGGTAGCCACTATCAGTATACTGATTTTGCACTGCCTAGTGGTGGAATTGATCAGCTGGCCAATCCTAGTAATTTGGTTTGCATCATTGGCATCGCTTTATTTTTAATAATGAAAGCCCCCGATGCAGTTCTAATTTTTCATTATAAGTTCTAATGTTGAAACTAGAACTGATCATAATAACTAGAACTGCATGGGCGCTGATCTACCCAAGGGTGGAGCGCTCGGGGCTTTCATTGTAAGTTCTAATGTTGAAACTTGGCATGATCAAGAACTGATGAAAGAACGCAAGTTTAGAGTGGGAAACTACGACAGTGGCAGGAACAGCAGCATTACATTTCTTAACTCTGATCAACTAGTAGTAGAGCCATTGAACCGAATTGTAACAACAGTTGTAAATAAAAGAAAAAAAAAGAAAGCGAAAGTGATCGCGAGCAAGTGAAGAAGGCATCATCATCCATGGCGTCGTCGTCTGATCGCTGTTGGTTTTACAAGTCGCGTGTCCCAGAGGCCAGAGGGGCAAGAAAGTGTCGTCAACTCAAGCGGAGCACGTAGCAGCACGGCGATGGCGGCAGCGGCGGTGTGTGGTTAGCAGCAGCCAGCAGGTCGTCGTTCGTCCAGCTCAGCTCAGCTCAGCAGTTCATGTCGGTGGCCGCCGAAGACCATGACGAGCGCGAGGAGTAGCCCATCTGGTCGAGGAACTTGGCGACGCGCGCGTGCTTGGCGGCCCACTGCTCGGCCATCTTCTCCTCCTTGAGCTGCGCGTCACGGCGAGCTCGCGACCTTCTCCCGGTGGTCCCGCCACGCGCTTTCCGCGGCGGCCTGCCCGGCCGCCGGTGCGCATCTTGGCCTCGAACTCTCCCCACACCGCGCCGCCGCATCTCGCCCATCTTCCAGCTGCTGCCCCGCCGCCAGCCGCCCGCCGCCTCCGCGGTCAGCCGCCCACGCCGCTGCGTTCTTCGCCCAGCCGCGCCACGCCCACCGCGGCGAGTCCCGCTAGCCTCCGCCACCGCATCGCCATGCCGAAAGGCCGCCGGCGTGCGGCGCGGCGCGGGCGGGCGCGACGACGACGCCGCCGCGCGTTTCGAACCCGATGCCGCCATGCAGCGTCGCCGGCGCGCGGCCGCATCCACGATCTGGTGGTGGCGGCGACGGTGGCGACGCGAGGTTGAGCGTCACGGACGGCGACGGCGCGGCTCGGGCGGCGGCGCTGACGCCAGCCCGGTTCCGTTGGCGGCATTACCATGAAAGACGGGCGCGGGCCATGAGCAAATGACGACGGTGGCGGCGTTACCTCGGTGCGGGACGAGCGAGTTTCGGCGGTTCTGGAGCAGCCACTGTGAAGCGTCCGCGCCGTCCGGGCTGGCTCTCGGGGCGGTCGGGCGACCGTCCCTGATCTCCCGCTGCTGCTTCTCCTTGAACACCTCCCACCACTTGCCGAAGTCGCTTGGCGGTGCGTCCCGGGCACCTCGGCGGCGATCTTCTTCCACTTGTTGCCGCGCTTGGCCTGGAGTCGGATGACGAGGCGCTGCTCGTCGTCGGTGAGCGAGCCCTTCTGATCCCCTGGCCGGAGGTAGTTCTTCCAAATACGAGGCACGACTTGGCGTCGCGGTCGAGGGCCACGTTCATGCGCTGCGACACGAGGTGCCACTCGCGCGGGCCGCACTGCCGGACGTCTGCCGCGCAGCACGGCGTCTTCCTCAGGCCGCCACCGCTGTCGCTCCTTCATCTGCACCGCCACCCGCACAGGCCATCGCCCATCCACAACCACCACACCTCATAATGCGCGCTGCTTGCAGTTCCATGCATTGCCATCCATGGGATCCATGTATGTGTCGCCGATCATGCCAAACCAAACAAGATCAAACTTTAATTAGCTCATTGCAAAAGAAACCAGGAACATCAAACTGTAAGCATGAATGGTATATACACTAGTACAGGTTAATCTTTAGCTGATCAGCATTGAAAAAGTGAAAAAGAACAAGAACAAACTGAAACTGTATGACAATCTGTATGAAGAACAATGATTAGCACACAGCTGGTTCGTTGCTCTAGCTAATTCATTGTGTATTGCAGCATCCATAACTCTACTGGTTTCAGGGAGGAGTAACTATGGCCTGCAAAGCTTTTGCTGCTAGTCGTCGCCACTGCTGCTGCTGCTACTGCTACAGCAGATGCAGAGGCAGCCAATGCACGGTCCAGAAGTTTCAGCTCTAACAGTTCTACTCCATCATCATTACTCAAGTGACAGGATAATCTGCTACCGGTACCGGCTCCAGGCAACATTTACACTGCTTGATATGACCAAAAGAAGTTAATTTCTCCAGTCTCTTGCCTCACCAATTTAAGACCATTAACCCACAACAGAGCTGAGAGTACTGTAACTAACTACCCCAAGATTTAACCAACCAACACAGTAGATCTTTACTGTAAATAAAATCAACTAGTAGCTACTTTATGTATTGCCCATCAACCTTCTTCACCAACGTTAACTGAACTTGCAGGTAGGTACTGAAGTGAAGAAGCTGAAGCAAGCATCACCATGGATGGATTCATTCATGGCGACGACGAACGTAGCTATCAATCTAGAACGCCCACACACACAGAGAGACACATGGAGACAAACGAAGGGGGGGTCTGGGTCTGTGTGTGGGCACGACGATCGACCAGCAAGCTAGCACGCGCTGGTTTTCTCGCGCTTGTCTTGTTTCTGGAGCGAGGTCGCCGTCGGCCATTAACGAGGGTGCTTGAACGAGGACGAAGCTAAATCTGCCGGATTTAGTGCCCAACCTAATACCACTCGTACGTACAGTACTGTAAACCCCAAGGGAATGCTGGAAGAAACCAAGGCGAGGGAATATATGTGAGGCAAATCTGAATCAATGTGGGCAATCTTGTCGTTGATGACCCGCAGGACCAGCTCCTAATCTGCGATTTATTTGGCGCCTTGCTAATATAATGCCAGGTTAGTTAGAGACGGTGGGTGGTACTCGTGTTCCGTTTCCATCTCAGATGGATTGGTTGGTGGAAAAGGAACAGGTGAATGTGATTTGATTAATTTGGCTGTAAGTAAAACTGTGAAAAGAGGATAGTAGTATCAGGGTGAGAAAAAAAAAAAAAAACAGATTTTGACGGGGAGGTGGTAGTGGGGTACCCTACCTGCACAACACAATCATGGAATGGCCAAGTCGTGTTCGAGATTGGTTGGTTCTATGAAATCTACTGCGACCCTTTAATCAAGCAAACTCCGTATATAATCATGATGAGAAATGTTGACAGCAATGTGTCGAAAGCAGATCAGTGTGGTGGTGTACTCTACGACTTAGGGATGGGACTTGGATCTGTGTAGTGCTGGTCGGATTGGAGTTGACTGCTGGGGGTGTGGCTGAACTCATCATGTAGGAGTAGGATAGGAGTGGCAAAAAAATTTCTGGTTTCCTCATCATTTTGCATCCTCCTACTAGTAGTATGCAAATGGTGAATATTCCAAAGTGCAGACAGACAGGGGAAATAAGAGGCGAAGTGAGACCAATCATGAAGCAATCGAGATAGAAATCATGGAAAGAATCTGAGTAATCTCAGGACTCAAGACCCAAGGGATGGATACTTCTCCATGGGAGGTTAGCTAGGATTACCCAAACGAGACGGCCAAACCAAAATGAATTCAGAACCACATGCACAACTGTGTGAACCTGAAGCTGCTCGAGAATTCACCAGACACTCGGCCATCAGTTCGCCGACACCCATGAAATAAATTAATACTCTTGCTGAATCACCAAAAAAGTGCCTTTTTCTTTAAAATCAACGACACAAAATCTCCTGCTAACTCACGCACACGAAATAAACAACAGAAAGGAGAAGAAAAAAAAAAAAACAGGGGCAGGAACATCACATTCAGCGGTTGCAGTTTTGCCCACTTGCTTTGCTACTAGTAAAATAAGATCCCCGGCCGGAAACTGAGGAACAATCCTTGTCACAAATCAACATCTACCACAGTATGAGTACAGTACGTACTAGGAGGGTGCCGTTACAAATCCCAATCCAAGAACGACAGCTGAAAACACAGGGAACTAAACACAGCCAGATCAGACGGCCACTAAAATACTACCACTACTCCCCCCAAGAATCGATCGACCGACCGACAGACAGGCAGGCTAATCCGAACAACGGGCAAGCGCAAGAACCGAGCGAGCTTTACAAGAGCACAAGCATTCCAGCAACATCTGCAAACTAGTGAGCTGATATGACGATAAACAAACGAAGAGCTTTGATTGGATTGGGATGCGAGCGGAACGGGCGGGCGTTCACTTACAGAGGCACGGCTACACCATCCTCGGCAGAGTCCTTGACCTCCGTCCTGTCCTGTGCTGGTACAGAAGCAGGAGGTAGCGAGCGGTTGTGTTGGGAGTGAGGAAGGACCGAGCGAGAGCGAGCTCAAATAATTGCGAGGTTGAAGACGACGAGGACCTGGCGAGCAGTAGTAGCAGGAGAAGGGACGGAGGAGGGATAGGGAGGTGTGAGCTGAAAGATTCCTTTCCACGGGCAGCCGGGGGGCCAAGTGAGTGAGCGAGAGTGAGAGCAAGCTTGTGTTGTCTGTGTGTGTATCTATAGGTAGCCGAGGAGGTGAGGGAGAGCTGTAGAGGGGTGGGGAGCGGGGGACAAGGCGCAGCGAGAAATTAGGGCACGCGGAAGGGAAAAGACGAGGGAGGTGAAGGCCGGGCCGGGTGGAAAAGAGATGCCAGGAAAGGGGACGCGCGTGTATATATAGACAGGCAGGCTAGTCGAAGGGTCAAGCCAAGGCAAGGCTGCAAGGACCGAGCGGTTGAGAGAGCAGCGGGGGGGTGTGGCTAGTCGAAGGTGCTAGTAGTGGTAGGATGCAGTGGAGCAGTGTAGCTGTACAGGTGCAGCACGGGCAACAGGGCACCCCAGCAAGCATTGGCATTGGCATGGCAATGGCATGAACACCACACACGCCATGAGGGACGGGACAGGGCGAGCTACGCCTGCAGCTCAGCTCAGCATGCACATGGAGATGGAGGGAGTACGTGGTTGTGGGGGTGGGGCGGGGGTGCTTTCTCTGCGAGCTGCTGACTTCGCAGTACTGGCTGCTCGGCTCGGCTCTCTCTGGGCCTGGGCACGCTGAGGAGGACACTGTTGGAGAGGAGATGGAACGGGCAGGCTGTGGATGGATGCGCACCAAAGATCGACTTTTGATTTGGGAAAACCATGCGAAAATCATGCGAACCGGAGAGCTTTTCGTTTTCGCTTGAATGAATGAATGCATGATCCGATGAATGAGATTCCATCCGTTGCTTGGCCTCGTTTAGTTGTTAGAAATATTTGCAAAAAGTAATCTTCCGGAACTCGTATATTAGAAGATTTTAGTTGTTTGTGGTAAATATTATCCTATCACGTAACGTAGGCTTAAAAGAATCGTCAATGTACATCTAAATCTGTATAATTAGTTATTTTTTTTTACTACATTTTATACGCCAAACATATGTCTTTTGGTGTATTTAATATGATGTGATGGAGGGAAAAAGAGTTAGAAACTTTAGCCAACTAAACGTGGGCCTGGGCCACGCTTTGGTTGGCAAAACCTTCTAACTTTTTTCCCCACTTTCTCTCCATCACATCACATTAAATACACTAAAAGACATATGTTTAAATGATTAAATGTAGATAAAAAAATAACTGCAAACCGATGATGAATGCTTTGAGTCTAGTATCCATGGTAGGATGATATTTACCACTAACAAACGAAACGTCTTCGATATGCGACATTCGACATTCGGTGCTAAAAATTTACCATCTAAACAAGGCGTTCGTTGGTTGGTTCGAATCGGAGGCGGAGGGAAATCAAGGAGAGAGACGAATAGACGATGGGACGGATGGATGGGGAAATGAATGAATGGCAGCAGCAGCGCTGGGCGCCTGGGGCCGGCCGGCCGGCGGTGGAAAAAAGGCGCCGTACGTCGTCGTCGTCGCCGTCGGGTCTTGTCGTGGCAGCAGCGCGTGGAAAGCGACGAAAAGATGGGGAGGGAAAGAGCAGGCTTCCACGAGTCAAATCACCAGCATGGCCCGTCGGTTACAGATCGCTTTTATTTCCCCTCCTACTCACTGCCCACGCGGGTAGCCTCCCTCTATAGAAACAGTTTACTACTGTACGGAGCAGTAGTATGCCTAATCAAACTGAAAAAAATCACCGGAACAATCGTCCTCCCTCGGTTCGATTAAAAAAAAATGCGTACAGTACTCCTCCATCCTAAAGTACCCAACATTTTAGGTTTAATAAACACATAAATTTACAAGAAAAAAAAAAGATACCCGGTCAATAACACATAAATTTAGAAGAAAAAAAAACATGTGGTGCCAATAAAACAGAATGAAAGATACTCTCACCAACCATTACAAACAAAAATATATATATATATATAGTCCCCTGACATAAGATTTATGTTGTTAGATTCACTATGAGAAATACTTTCACAATATCTGACTCATATGTTAGGAAACTATATAATTATAAACACATACTAGATTGGCATTCACCGTGTAAGATTTGCTAAAATACCAACCAAATTCAGATTTCATAATTAAATCATCGAATAGACATTGTAGGTCACGTTTCACAGCACACATGACTGGGTTTTCGTATCTAATGTCCATGTTAAGCACACATGTAACTCAGTTTGAATGAGAAAAGTTTGAACTATCACATTTTGTATCTTGTCGAGATAAAATTTTTTTTTCATATAGTGCATGTCGCTATGAGTTTTTTTTACATTTTGAAATTAAATATCAAGATATTAGAAATTAAATTGGTATTTTGAGACTTGAAATGAATCCCTAAAACATGTTTCCACAAAGTTTTCAAATCACGCAACCACTACAACTCGTGTTGACCATGTTAACATTCGAGGCCATTCATGAATTTTAAATTTGAATTCAAAATCTAAGAATTGTAAACACATATTCAGGACTATAACAACTTCAATAAAACCTATTTTCAACTACAAGGTTATAGATCACTTTGAAAAATACTTACAACTCGGTACTCACCCATGGCATCATTGGAGGTCGTTTGAAAACTTAAAATAATACGATAACTTGAAACAATTTGTGGACTCCGGTGTGTTTTCTTGTGAAGTATTGAAGATCTCTAGTTTGGTTTTGGCTAATTAGTGACACCTAAGGACTAATCTCGATGCTAAGTGTTTGATTAGATTGGAGATTGGTCGTCTGCGGGAGTTGATGCATGGTGATCATGGAGGATGGATCGAGGTGATCCAAGAGTTGATCAAGCATGCAACTTCGGTGGAGTTTCGGAGATCAAAGGTCCCAAGGCAAAGGTATAACCATAGGGCTTTTGATTTCACACCCAAGACACCATAGAGGGTGTGGGTGATTATAGGATCGATAAGCCGTACTATAAAAGAGGGAAACTTATCGCATACATATCGGTCCTCATGTGCCTTTAGGTTCAAGATTCATATGCATGCATTCTAACCTAAAGAGCTAACTCCGTCCTTGTCGAAATTGGTTTCAAAATGCTAACACATGGTGTCGAGGTGTTCTTCGACGTGTCGGCAACAAGAGACAAGTGACGTAAGTCGGTTTGGAGCAAAGGCGAAGGAACGGCGACGAAACGACGAAAATTCGCAGCTTCGACGCGGCGACGCCGCGGCATCGAAAGGAAGGCGGCGGCCGATGCACCGGTTGCGGGTCCGGTCGAAATTCCAATAAGGGTATCGGGTTTTTCGGCCGAGGGGGCCGACCGGACGCGATCGACGGATGCTTCCGGTCTTGACCGGAGCACGACCGACGCTGCGATGACCGGACCCGATCCGCCGGGGTCTCGATCCACCGCTTTGGGGTTAGTCGGTTGTGATCGGACCCACCGACCGGACTCACCGGGTGAGTCCGGCGGTCGGTCCGGTCAGCCGCGTAAAACCGTGGGTTTCCTCCCAACGACCACATTTCGTGGTGTGGGGTATTTATACCCCTTGGCCGCCTCTTGCTCTCTCTCTTGGTCATTTGAATCATTCCTAACATCTTTGAGCAAGCAAGCAAGCCTCCCTCCTCTCTCATTCTTGATTTGAGCTTCATTCTTGAGAGAAGAGTTGATCCTAGTGCATTGCATTGAGTTCTTGCATCTAGAGGCACTTGGGGATCGTTGTGAGACGGTGGATTTCTCGTTTCTCTTGGAGACACCGCTCCTAGCCGGCTTGGTGGATTGGTGGAGTTGTTGGCAAGAAGAGGTGATTGTTTCTTGGCCACCTCCGGTTGATTTGTGAGAGGATTACGCACTCCTCGTCGGGAAGACAAAGTGCAAGGAATACATTGCTCGTGCTTTGGGTACCACACTTGTTGAGTGGTGTGTTGAGGCTAGCAAGGGCACCGCCCTAGCTCAAACACCATCCTTGTGTTGGCTCGGCACAACCGAGACTAGCTTGTCGGTGTACAAGTGAACTCCGGGTGAACAAATCGACTTATTCATTGTCTCGGTGTTTGGATCATCACCTTCGAAAGTGATTGATTACTCTTTGTTCCCTATTGATTGGTTGACATCCTCTACACGTCGGTATATCTAGCTCACTCTCTTGCATTACTTTCCTAGTTTACTTTGAGTAGAGAGCTAGCACTTGCTTTGTGTAGTTGTTCTTGCTAGCATAAGGACCTTATTAGGATTGCTTATTAGCTAGAGTAGTGACATAGACCTTGAATGGATTAGAGATCATAGAAATATTTAGTCTTGTCACTAGAAGGCTTGCAAGACCACTAGAGCTAGTGCAAACCGCTTTACGCCGTGTTTTATACTAAATCGGTTTGTTTAGTTGAGTTTATAGAAAAATTTTATAGGCTATTCACCCCCCTCTAGCCATCTAGGACCTTACAAGTGGTATCGGGAGCCGTGGTCACCATTTTTGAAGGCTTAACAACCTTGGTGTGATAGTATGGCTCATGTTGTGTTCAACCATGTTGGGGAAAGCCTCCATTCTTTGATGGAGACAAGAATTTTGACTATTGGAGGAGAACCATGAGAATGTACTTGGGATCAATCAATGACCAAGTATGGGAAGTGACCGAGAAGGATTATGCTATCCTTGATGCAACCAACCTCACTCCCACCGACAAGACTAACAAGCAATGCAACACCATGGCATTGAACACTTTATACAATGGCATGGATGTCAAGGTGTTTGAGGGCATCAAAGACCTTGAAAGAGCAAGTGAAGTTTGGGAGAAGCTTGGTGAGACTTATGAGGGCACGAAGATGGTGAAAAGTGCCAAATTATATGTGCTCAAGAGTGAGTTTGAGAACTTCAAGATGAAAAAGGATGAAAGCATACCAGACACATTCCATAGGCTTCAAGTGATTGTCAATGATCTCAAGGCTTTGGGTGTGAAGACATTAGATAGAGACTTTGGGCACAAATTCTTGATGTGCTTGCCCAAAAGATTTGCTATGTTGAGGAAGATCCTATTTAGAGGTGCATTGGACACAATGACACCTAGTGACATGCTTGGAGAGGTACTAACCGATGAGCAAGTTGATGGAATGGAAGATGAAGTGGAGAAGGAAGATGACAAGAACAAGAAGGTTGTGGCATTCAAGGCCGCCACCACCTCATCCACGGCCAAGGGCAAGTCCAAGGCTCAAGAAAAAGATGATGAGGAAGTCAATCTTGATGAGATTGATCAAGAGTTTGCTATGTTTGTGAAGAAATTTAGCAAAGTCTTGAAGAGCAAGAAGTTTAGGCAAGGCTCTAGAAGAAGAAATGATTCATCCAAGAGCAATGAAGAGCCAAGAAAGTGCTTTGAGTGTGATAGTCCTTATCACATCCTTGCCGATTGCCCAATCAAGAAAGAGAAGGAGAAGATGAAGGCATACAAGGGTGGCAAGACAAACAAGAAGAGCAAGACCATGACTTTCAAGAAGACAAATGATGGTGCTTTTGTTTGTTCTTGGGATAGTGATGGCTCCTCCGATGAAGAGGAAGAGAAGCCCAAGGCCATGAGTGCAATTGGCCAACACAAGACGTCTTCCCTCTTCGGCTCATCACCTTCATGCTTCATGGCTAAGGCCACTAAGGTATCATTGCATGAGCATAAAGAACTAAATGCTAATGAAGTAAAATATGATAGTGATGATGATGATGATGATGATGATGAACCCACTAGAGATGACCTTTTAGAGATGCTTAAGCAAACTCATATCATGCTTAAGACTAAGGACAAGGAATGTAAAGCTTTGCAAAAGAGTGTAAAAACTCTTGAGCAAAACTTTAGGGAGCTAGAGGCCACCCATGAGGGTCTAAAGGAAGACCATGGGGAATTGGAGCTAGCTCATACAAGGCTTCAAAAAGCCCATGCCTTGCTCTTAGAGAAGAATGATAAGGCTTGCTTAATCATCAAGAAGGATGTTGGTTCAACATGTGACATCATAGATGAACCCCTTGTGGTTGACGTTGAAGAACCATCCATTCCTTCCACATCCACATCAACCCACTCAAGCTCTACTAGTAGTGATGGAGTAATTTTAGATTCATCACTAAAAGTTGAGAATGAGACTCTCAAAAGAGAGGTGGATGAGCTCACCCACCCTTGAGGAAGGTATATGGTGGGGATGCCCGCTTGCTAAAGTGCTTGGGTAGCCAAATGTTTTCCCCTTAACAAGGAAGGCTTAGGCTATGTCCCCAAGAAAGGCAAGAAGGCCTTTGCTACTCTAAAGCCTAGCTTTGTGAAGAGCAATGGGTCCTATTGCAATAGATGCAAGCAAGTGGGGCATCAAGAGCTAAAATGTGCTAAAATGAACATGAACAAGAAATCAAGCAAAGTGCATTCCATACATTTTGATTCTTGTTATTTGCTTACCAAGGGTGAGAAGGGTGTCAAGGCAAAGTTTGTTGGTACACCCATTGTTGGCCCAAAGAAGAAGGCAATTTGGGTACCAAAGGCTTTGGTTGCTAACCTCCAAGGACCCAAAGGCAAATGGGTACCTAAATCTCATTGATTGTGAATTACAAGATTGGGAGGAATCATTGGATTCTTGATAGTGGGTGCACTCAACACATGACCGGTGATGCAAGGAAGTTCAACATTATTGATTCAACTCAAGAGAATGGCAAGCCTATTACATTTGGTGATAGCAAAAGTGGTAAGATACAAGGCATAGGCAAGATAGCAATAACCAATGATTTGACATTATCAAATGTGGCACTAGTGGACATATTGAAGTACAATTTGCTTTCGGTGGCACAAATTTATGATCTTGGTTACAAGTGCATCTTTGATGAAGATAGTGTTGAGATAGTGAATACAAAAGATTCAAGCTTGATCTTCAAAGGAATAAGATTTGATAACCTCTACCTTGTGGATTTTGGTGCTAGTGAGACACAAATTAGTACATGCTTGATATCTCAATCTAGCATGGGTTGGCTATGGCATAGAAGGCTTGGTCATGTTGAAATGAAGCAACTCAACAAGTTAGTGACACATGATCTAGTAAGGGGCTTGAAGGATGTTCACTTTGACAAGGACAAGCTATGTAGTGCATGTCAAGCCGAGAAGCAAGTTGCCAATACTCATCCAAAGAAGAGCTTCATGAGTACTTACAAGGCATTTGACTTGATTCATATTGACTTGTTTGGCCCAACCGCATATACAAGCATTGGTGGCAACAAGTATGGATTTGTGATTGTGGATGACTATATAAGATTCACTTGGGTGTTCTTTCTCAATGACAAGAGTGATGTATATTCATTGTTCAAGATATTTCTCAAGAGGGTGCACAATGAGTTTGACATCATAGTGAAGAAAGTGAGAAGTGACAATGGAAGTGAGTTCAAGAACACAAGAGTTGATGAGCTTTGTGATGACTATGGACTCATGCATCAACTTTTGGCCAAGTACACACCACAATCAAATGGCCTAGTTGAGAGGAAGAATAGGACTCTCATTGAGATGGCAAGATCAATGCTTAGTGAATACAATGTGAGTCAATCATTTTGGGCCGAAGCAATCAACACCGCATGCCACTACATCAATAGATTGTATTGCCATCCCATGATGAACAAGACACCTTATGAGCTATTGAATGGAAGAAAGCCAACCATTGCATACTTTAGAGTATTTGGGTGCAAATGCTACATATTGAAGAAGGGTGCAAGACTTGGTAAGTTTGATAAGAGGTGTGATGAGGGGTTCCTACTTGGCTATTCCATCACAAGCAAAGCATATAGAGTATGGAACAACTCAAGTGGTGTATTGGAAGAAGTCCATGATGTAGAATTTGATGAAACCAATGGGTCCCAAGATGAGGATGAGAACCTCAATGATGTTAGTGGAACTCAATTGGTAAATGCCATGAGAGGCATGGACATTGGTGATATTAGGCCAACTCAAGTTGATGATGACAAAGATGAAGTGCAAATCACTCAAGCTAGTGGTGCTCAAGTTCAAGATCAACAACAAGCTAGTACATCATCTCAAGCTACAACAAGTGATCAACCAAGCTCAAGCAATCAAGTTCCAATACTCCAAAGCTCAAGTGTTACTAGAGATCACCCAATTGATCAAATTGTTGGTGACATTGCAAGTGGAGTGCAAACAAGAGGAAGGCTAGCGGCATTTTATGAACACTTTGCTTTTGTGTCACAAGAAGAGCCCGAAAAGGTTGATGATGCCTTGAAGGATGAAGAATGGGTCATTGCAATACAAGAGGAGCTCAATAACTCTGATAGAAACAAGGTTTGGGAATTGGTAGAAAGACCAAAAGACTATAATATCATTGGAACCAAATGGGTTTTCAAGAACAAGCAAGATGAAGATGGCATTGTTGTGAGAAACAAAGCAAGACTAGTTTAGAGTAATTAGAATTCTATTGGCCTATGCATGTGCACACAACATCAAGCTCTATCAAATGAATGTCAAAAGTGCTTTTCTAAATGGATTCATCAATGAACTAGTGTATGTTGAGCAACCACCCGGTTTTGAAGATTACCATCATCTCAATCATGTGTACAAGTTGAACAAGGCATTGTATGGGTTGAAGCAAGCACCTAGAGCATGGTATGAGAGGTTGAGAGACTTCTTACTCAAGAAGGGCTTCAAGATGGGAAAAGTTGACACTACTCTCTTCACCAAGAAGATTGGAAAGGATTTGTTTGTCATGCAAATATATATTGATGATATCAACTTTGGATCAACAAATCAAGAGTATTTTTGAAGAGTTTGCCAAAATGATGGCAAAAAGAATTTGAGATGTCTATGCTTGGGGAGCTCACATATTTCCTTGGTCTTCAAATCAAGCAAATGAAGAGTGGCGCCTTCATTAGTCAAGGAAAATACATTAGAGACATGATCAAGAAGTTTGGCATGCAAGATGCAAAGGGCATCAATACACCAATGGGTACCAATGGATCATTGGACAATGATGAGAATGGCAATATGGTTGATCAAAGGTACTATAGGTCATTGATTGGAAGCTTACTCTATGTGACCGCTTCTAGGCCCGATGTGATGTTTAGTGTTGGCAAGTGTGCAAGATTTCAATCCTCACCTAGAGAGAGTCTTCTCACCGCATCAAAAAGGATATTGAGGTACTTGAAGCACACACAAAAATGTTAGGCTATGGTATCCCAAGGGGTCAAACTTTGAGCTTATTGGATATTCTGACTCCGACTATAGGGGATGCAAGGTTGATAGAAGAAGCACAAGTGGCACTTGTCAATTCCTTGGAAGATCTCTAGTATCATGGTCATCAAAGAAGCAAACCGGTGTGACACTTTCAACCGCCGAGGCCGAATACAGTAGTGCCGGTAGTTGTTGTGCACAATTGCTATGGATGAGATCAACATTGAAGGATTATGGATTTGATTTCCATCATGTGCCTTTGTATTGTGACAATGAGAGTGCTTGCAGCTTGGCGGCGGGGCGGGGATTCGACCGCGGCGCGCTGGATCCAACGGCGGCGGCGCCCCCATTATATTTTTGGGCGGAGAGGCCCGTTAGGGTTAGGTTTGGATTTTTCCTTTTTTTTTTTTTTTTTTCTTTTTCTTTTCTTTTTTTATTATTATTTTTTAATTAACTTAGTGACGGTTTTTGTTAAAAACCGCCACGTTTAATATTTACCATGGCGGTTTTTGTTAAAAACCGCCACGGTTAATATTTACCATGGCGGTTTTTACCATCAAAATAACCGCCACGCGGTTAATCCGCGATTTTCCGCGTGACCCTAGGCTGCGTGGCGGTTCTAAAACCGCCAAGAAAAATGAAAAAAACACGCCACGGAAGTTCTATTTAGTAGTAGTGTCATAAGTCCCATGACTTAATAAGTCACTTTATTGTTTGGCACAATAAGTCACATATTTCACTTTTTAACTTATAAGTAGGTGATTTATTTGGAACCAAACAGACCCTAGTATAAAAATGTTTTGAGTTACTTTTTTGAGAGAATAATTTTTATATGCAATACCCTTAGTCATGTCTCGTAATGTATTTATTCATAGGGACATCCTTCTTAGGAGAGGTACCTATGTAAATGATTAGCACATCGAGGCCTCCTAAGGAGACTGTCTTCATAAATGGACTATTCATAGTTATTAACCGGTCTTCATCGCCATTTTCATTTTCGTAGGTCAAAGTTGTGTTTTGAAGACCGTGTCGCTGTCCCTAAACGACTTCTAATACCATCCCGGAGGGAGTACGAAAGACGAGAACGGATTTTAATGAAGAAAAGATATGGAAATGAACTCGTGAGCTTGCCGATGCAACCAGCGATTCGATCACGGCACTTGCCGCGGTCTTTTTGCCCAGCGTTCAGCACCAGGAAAGCCTTGAGCAGCCTTGCAGCAATCGGTACTCCCTCCGTCCCCACGGAGTGTGTCGTTTAGAAATGGGCACGGGATTAAGGAGGTAGCCACCTGACCGACATGCCGGTACTCGTATGCTCGATCGCACGCCATGTGCTCTGGCTCTCTCTCTCTTCCCTAATTCTTTTTTTACACAAGGTTGGAGAAGTCCGGAGGCCGGTGAGAAGTCCTCGTCGCGCGCCGTGCTCGCCCCCCGCGGGCGGTGCGCGTGCTCGGCCCTCCCTCCGAGGCATGTTGGCCGGCCGTGGCATGTTGGTGGCCCCGCGCACCCACGCCGGAAAAGTCGCCGCCACCACGGGATCTTCACCGCAGTGGCCGCCCGGCCATGGGAGGGCTCGGGAGGCGGGGCAGCGCCGACCTCCTCGTCGGCACACGGTGGCACGCCTCGCGGGCCTCTTCATCGGCTCGCGGCCTCCACGCCCAAGCCACGGCCGCCGTCCCAGCCGGGCCTCCTTGCCCAAGCCGGGGCGCCTCGCCGTCCCAGCGGGCCATGCCGCGCCTCCGCGGTGGGCACGGCGCCCGCCGTCCCCGTGCCGGGCCTCGCCGCCCCGTGCGGTGTCACGCCGCCTCAGTGGGCCGGGCCTCGCCGCCGCCCGAAGCCGGGCGCCCCCGGGCTGCGCCCACGCCGCCTCCGACTTGGGCCACACCGCCGTCCGTCCCCGCGCCCGGGCATCGCCGCCTTGAGCCGGGTGCGCCTCGCCACCCCAGGCCCGTGATGGAGATAGGATGAGGGAGAAGCTGCAGATTCCCTCGGACGGAGTCACGGAAAGAGAGATGGATTTTGAGTGGCCGACAAACAAAAGCTAAATACAGTGTTTCGTAGGCTGCAGGACGTATACGACCCTAAAACGACACACTCCGTGGGACAAGCGCTCCGTCGTAGAACGACACACTCCGTGGGACGGAGGGAGTACGTTCTACTACTCTTGATGTATTCCAACTTTGGAGTGTGAGGCCCCTAGAAAATGGAGGCCCCACAGTGACGGCCTTGGTAGAAGTAGAGTAGAGTTTTACAAATTAAGTCCAGGACGGTAATTGTGGTAGCCGAACTAGAGACCGACAAAGCTCATGAGGTGCCGGTGCTCGATTAGCACCCCCTCCTGCAAAATCTGCGGCAAAGATGGACGTATGGATCGGAGCATTGACGATGAAAGCTTAACCATACCTGAACTGAACTGCAACTACTGTGAAGGAGCACCATAGTCCACGTAAGGTACTGTACTGCATTCAACTAGAGGTTGCACGGAAGCAAAGGTTAGTATCCCGGCGACATGATCATGGAGCACCAGCATAGTATATAGCTGTCCTGCTTTGTACGTAGTATACGTGCGTCTGGACATGATGATGATGGAGTGCACATGTATTGATATACACATATTTATACGTATATATATACACATACAAAAATCACGGGTGCCTTGCAATTGCAATTTGCAAATGCATGCATGCAACATAGCTGAGTAAGGGCGCCCTCATGAGTGAGGTGTGAGGGTGGCAATTGGCACGTGGGTCCCACACATCAGAGCACGCTACCGTTTGGTATATAAATAACACACTAAGGTCTCGTTTAGTTCCCCTCTAAATTCTAAGTTTTTCCCTCTCTCTCAATCACATCAAGTTTTAGACACATCGGGTTTAGTAGTACAACGTATATACTTCCCGGCGACATGATCATGGGAGCACCAGCATGTATAGCTGTCCTACTTTGTACGTAGTACGTGCGTCTCGACATGATGATGGATCGAGTGCATATGTATTGATATACACATATTTAGGGTTTAGGATATTTGGATAACGTATTGTTTAGTTCCCCTCTAAATTTCAAGTTTTTTCGCTCTCTCTCCATCACATCAAGTTTTAGACGCATGCACAGAACGTTAAATGTTGGTAAAATAAATAACTAATTACACAAATTAGTCGTAAATCACGGTACGAATGTTTTGAGCCTAGTTAGCCTATGA
Source organism: Hyparrhenia diplandra (assembly GCA_015847255.1). Lineage (NCBI taxonomy): Eukaryota > Viridiplantae > Streptophyta > Magnoliopsida > Poales > Poaceae > Hyparrhenia > Hyparrhenia diplandra. The sequence continues at coordinate 26,361 of JADLZK010004509.1, read as the reverse complement.
GTGAACAATATCTGTCAAATACAAATGAAAGTGCTACATTAGTTCGAGTTGAAAAAATTTGTGATCTAAACAAGCCTAAGCCAAGTTTTAGAAATGACATTTCCAAAGTTTGAGACTGGCCTGGATGACTTCTAAAGCCCAGTTCACGGACCGAGAAATGGTATTTTGAAAGTACAGAGACCCAGATATCATCTTTTGCCAAGCTATGGGACTGGCCTTGGATTTTTTTTTCCTGGTTGCAATTGGCAAATGCGCATGCATGCATTTCTCGGGCTAGCATACTGTAGCTGAGTGTGAGGGCGCCCTGGCCCCTGATGAGTGAGGTGCGAGGGTGGCAATTGGTCGGGGGCTACTAGTGGCCCGTGCGGTGTGCCCCGTTCGTGCGTATATGCGGTGCAGGCCATACTCCAGAGCCAGACATGCCACACTACTACACCGGCGTGCAACAGGACACGCACGGTTGGTCCCGGTCCCGGCGCCGGCCCCGGCTGGTGTGCGGTGTGGATGCTTGTACATGGTGTCAAAACCATGATGTGATCCCGGCCATTGACAGCACCGTTTCGATCGATTGCAAAGCCAATGCCAATGCATAGCTAGGGACCCATGTATTATTGAAGCCGGCCGGGACGGCCATGGGGGACCTGCTTGTTGCTCGACGTCGAGGACGACGGACACGGACGCATCATGCATGTCGTCCTGATCGATCTCCAGTAGACGTTGGGGGTATGTCGGTCGGTTTGTTATTTCACATATATGCATGTGCATGGTAGATGCATGACGATCGATGTATGGTCCTCATCATCATCATCAAGTACGGCTTGTTTAAACCTTAAAACGTACTTGATTAGCGCAGTTTAGCTACGGTGCATCGCGGTCGTCACGGGCACGCACGTACGCATAGGCCTGAGGATGCCTGTGGTCACGCCGGCCAATTTGTCTCATGCATGCTTTGATGCCTGTCGTCGACGTGTTGGGACCGGAGGATCGACGGACATGCATCGATCCAGTGGTGCCGTGCGCGTGCGTGAGGTGTCACGCGTGGCCGCGTCTCGTGTGGGGAGCACCATGCGTGCGTGCGTGCGTGTGGTTGTTTTGTACGTACTCTAGCTACGTCGCTGTCGACGTCGTGGTTGCCGGCCGGGCCACGGCGCCACGCGCGTGTGGTGCATGGAGTACCCCGTGAATCGTGAGGGTCAACTGGTTTGTACGTTTCCCAGCATGCATGCACCTGCATATACTGTGTACATACACCTCTGCAGGCAACGGGCAACATAAACACCAACAGTATCCATCCATCTCGAGCCCGGGTGTGTGTTTAGTTCTCAATTTTTCTCTTTCTAAAATCTTTCTCACATAGAAACATTAAATGCACTAAAAGGCACGCGTACACAAAGATAAAATGTAGGTAAAGAAAATAAATAATTACACAATTTAGATGTATATTGAACGATTCTTTTGAAATTTAGTTATCCCATGGTAAGATAATATTTACCACAGATAAAAGAAAAATTGCTATAGTGTTTTTCAGTTTCTTTAGGTGCTAATTTTTAGCGATCTAAGCACACATCCGCCCGAGATTTTGTACCTATAGGACGACTCACCGGTCTACGTAACGTAGGTACGTGCGTCAGTGATGCGCGTGGTTAATTTTCCGGTAGAAACGCAGCACCACTTGCACTTGTCGTTTTATTACTGACATGCATGCGTGTACAGAGACGCATCGCTGGATTATTATTGCCTTGTGCCCACACGGCCCGTGTCAAGGCCGCTGCGTGTGCGTCTCTATCACGCTCTCTACTGCCTCCGTTCATGATTTCAAACTTTAAACACTTCGTTTTCGTATAAATATACTGTAGACATAATGTGTAATAAAAAGTAGCTGTAAAAGTAATAGGATATAACTAAGTTTAAGGCACTAATAAAGGGGATAGATCAAATAGCACTTGGTCCATCACTTAACTTGTGGAATTAAGTGTTTCTTAAGTAAACTTTCTAGGTTAAAGACTCAAACATCGATCTGCCCTTAATGTATGGCATGGTTCAAGTTATGTATCTAAAAATTTCGAAATGCTTACAATTTGAAAAAAGAGATTTTGAGTTCAATTTGTTGATGTCTCCATTCCAAATATTGTCGTTATCTTCTTTTTTGGTATATAGGAGTAGCTAGGAGTAAAAGTAGTGGAGCTTATATAAACTAAAATTAAGACGGGGAATCTAAATTTAAGGCTAAACTCAAACCTCCGCCCTTAATGTATAGTTAAAGTTATACATGTTTAAAGAGAATCAAAACTACATACAGTTTGAAAATGAGTGTCAGTTCAATTTTTTGTAGCCATTCCAAATATTGTTGTAATCTTTTTTCTTTTGGAAATATTTCTTGTGGTGCGTGTATATTGGCATAGTGGATTTATTATATATAAAGAAAACGGAATTCAGACGTGAACAATATATGAAATTATGGTTATTTGTTGTCAGATGCCAATGCAGAATCACTAAGATGTGTAGAATTAAGTTAGTGATTCAACATCATTCATATTGAATGTTTTAGTGGATTAAATATTATAAGTACAATATTTGCTAAAATCAATTAAAAGAAAAAAAGATATCGGAAGCTTTGCCGTGCTGGGCGGCCGGCTGTGGTCCTTTCTCCTGGATTTTTTTTTTTTTTTTTGTCTATTTACAACCGTTTTTTTATTTTGAAAATATTTTTTTTAGAGGCCGTGAGTTTGCAATTTTAAGGTCCTGTTTGGTTTGAGGACTTTTTAGTCCTTGAGAGTAAAAAAAAGTCCCTTTTAGTCTCTACTCAACCAAACAGGGAGGGATTTTTTTAGACTTTTTCTCTAGTAGTTGGGGATGAAAGTGGTACGGATAATCCTCCGAACCGATCCGCTCCGAATCCAAATTTTAAGGATATGGAGAAGTGTTTTTAAAATCCGTGCGGATGCGGATAATCCGAATCCGACTATATGGGATGCGGTGTAGGATATGGTATTGGCAAAATCCGGGCGGATATGGATTATCCGATAATTAAACACGGATTATCCGATGCTTATAATAGGATAACCGAATATTTTAAGGAGCCAAAACTTGAAAAATAATTTAAGTATCTTTATGCTACATATAGAATGGTAATTATGTGATTGCCTATTTACCTAATTTGTAGGAGGGTGTTGTGATTGTCTAGTTTCATATTTTAAGCATACACAAAGTCGTTCTATATGACTTGTACAAGAATATTTACTTGTTTTATATGCTTTTTTATATACTGTTAAGTCCAAATTTAGAACTTGTATTAATTTTGTGAGCATATATTATCCGATTTCTAAAAGTCCGCTTCGCTCCGACACCGATCCGAACCGCACCATTTCCGACATCCCTCGAAAAATCCGTATTCGCATAATATCCGATCCGATCCGAAACCGATTAGAAAAAGAGGATTAGGATATGGTAGAGCCATTATCCGCTCCGATCCGATCCGTTTTCATCCCTACTAGTAGTCCCTAAAAAACTCTCTTGGAGGTACTTTTTTTATTAGTCCTTAGCACTAAAAAAAGTTTTGTCTCTAGGAACCAAACAGGACCTAAAGATGGTTTAGCAGGCCCTAATTAAAAAGATGCATGCTCTATCGTAGGCACGGGCATCTAACAGGGAGCCTGAACATGGCAAGTCCGACGCCCGAGCTTTCGTCTGCCTGGCCACAGCATGCCAGCATGCATTTACCCCCACTCTGGATTCCGCAGCAGGAGGATCTCTCCGGCCAGCCGTCCAGCCGCCCAGACGACGCCGACGACCCTCTCGCAGATCCCCTGGTCAATCCGGTGGCTGCCTGCATGCCATGCATTCCGCCGCGCGCGGCCAGCAGCCAGCAGCAGCACTCGACCAAACGCCAGGGACGTCGTCAGCGGGTGACTGTACAGCATATTGTTGCATGGCAGCTTGGTAGCGTTGTTGCATGGCAGCATTCAAGAGGCTACGCGGCCAGCGCGCAGCGGCCAGGGAGACGTGAGAACGGCAAGGCCAGCGGCGCAAGCAAACGCCCATGCCCGCCGCTGCGGCGCATGCCTGCCCGCTGTTGGGCTCTGGACATCTGGGAGCTACTCCTAGCAGACTGTACATGTGGCTCTGGGTACCTGTGGCTCGCCGGCAGGCTCCAGGCTCCTCCGGGCGCCCGTCCTAGACCACGCACGGGCACGGGGGCCGGCGGCCGGCCGGGGCGCGCTGCTCCAGACCAGACCCTGCGGCCGGCGCAGTCTGCAGTGCTTGGTAGTACTGGTGCACGCGACGCGCCGGACGGTGTAGCAGGTCGATGCAGCGCAGCACGTCACGCGCGGAGACGTTTCGTTCGTCTCTACTGTAGCATCTGATGCGTCTGCGTACAGTACGGCAGTCATCTATCAGGTGATGCGACGTGATAGCACCTGGACCTGGCTACGAGTACAGTACTTTGCCCAGAATCCTCAACGATGGATCACATGTCGCGGTACGCCGGCGAGGCTGGCCGGGCAGTGCGTGGTCGAATGGGTCACGCGGACCAACGGATGTGTGGAGACTGCGTAGGCAGTGGTTGCCGGTGCTCCTGCATGGCGCGCACACACACAGCCGCCCGCCCGCTGGTCACAGATTGAAAATTGTTGGAGAAACCCCAGGAGGAGGACCGACCCAACGGACAGCATGGGGAGAGTACTAGTGTGGAAATGATCAAGTTTATGTTATGGTGTCAACAAATTCTGCTCACCAGTACTATGGGGATATGCGTCTTAAATTTGTTTACCTATATTTGAAACACCGGACATGCGTCTCAGATGCACGAGATATCCCCATGCTGGTCCCAGATAGAGTCTCAAATTTGGACAACATCAAATTCACATCTGTTTTTGTTATGTCATTGAATCTATGCGGCTATGCCTAAGAGGATATCTCGTGCAAGGCGCCCATCCCATACTATAATTTTTTACGAGTTTCGGCACCAAATCTAACTCCATTTACCTCCTAAACAACCTATTTTGCATGCCATCCTAAAATCCACTTCCAAGCCCCTCCTGTCCACCTTCCTAAACCAAAAAAATAGGAGTCCATTTTGTACCATACGGGTTGATTGTAAATTTGGGTCCTCAAATTTTATAAACTAGCTTTTCAAATTAGTAATATGTGTCTATTTTTAGGAGGGATGGCTACAGTCGCTTTAATACTTATTATTCCCCTTTAACAAATTCTAGTTTCTGATTGAAAAGAACATTAAATTACCCGACCGTGACGACTACAGATATGATGAAACTATTTTACAAGTTAAATTATCTCAATATATGACACATGACTAATGCTATAAAATTTCATTTTTGGATACAGCTACTGCTAAGTTTAATTCATTGTTGACTTGATTTTGTTTGAATCTTGTATATTTGTTATTATCAATTTGATCTTTTGTTTGTTTTTTATTCATGTCAGAGAGTATTTGAGTTGAGATTTATATGTGGCAATATGTGCAACGACTGAACAAGTTTTTCCGTTTTTGATAGCTCAATGTACGGGTAGCGCATGTCAAAAAAAAAAAAAAAAAAAAGTACGGGTAGCGCACAAGGGGAGGAAGGGAGGGAGAGAGAGGTCCCGCCGTCTACATACAGTAGGCCGTAGCATGGGGCGTAGGAGTAGTAGGAATCTACGGTACTCCATGATCGATCGATGCCACTCCCACGCCACGAGTAGGCACATCTACGTACAGTGTGAGGTTTCGTAGGTACGCCAGGGTTTGGATTTGACGTTGCACTGCCGTGTGTGCAGACATGCATGCATGCATGCGGCGCAGGGGTAGTACCTGATCCTGATCCGTTGACTTGTTATGGCACTGGCACAGGCATCTCTTCTCTGCCCCGCCCGGTTTGGCCGGGGAAAACAAGCTGCATGCGCCCGTCCCGGACCGGCCGGTGGTGGTGTCCTGCACTGCAGATGCCCCGTCTCCGTGTCCGTCCGTGGTAGTAACAAACATGGGTCCATATATTCTGATTGAATGGTGGAACACAGATCGGGTTTAATTAGGACATGATCGAAGAAGAGGGTTCTTGGTGCCTCAGCGGATCGATCGAGATTGATGACTCTAGTACGTCTAGGAGTACAGTACGTACGAGAGGGTACGTGTTGTTGGTGCATGCCGCGCCGCATGCATGTGCACGGACATGGACGCAGTCACGTCTCCCCGGTACGTACGGTACCCCATACCATGCAGTTTTGTCCGACGGACTGACCATGCTGCATGACGATGGACCGACCGTGCATGACTACGTACCATACCAATACCACGTCGGGCGCGTGGCGGAGGCGTGGCTGGTAGGAGTACTCGATCCGGTCCAAGCGATCGAGCGCGCGCGGGCACCGGGTGGTCGGCACGGCAGGCACTGCCTCTGCATGGGTGAAAGCGACGGAGCGAGCAGCGGCACGAGCACGAGCCGAGCCTCTGCTGCTGGTGGTGTTGCTGGCTCCTGCTCTGCTCCGGCCGCAGGCACAGCCGCCCGCACCGCACACGCCACAGGCTGCATGCATTAAACGGTGGCCCACTACCCCTGGGGGCCCATCATAAAACGGTGGCCCACTACCCATAGGCCGGGTGCCTCGTCCCTCTCGTCATGACGTCGTGCATGCATGGGCCAGAGCTCGCTGCCACTCATCTTCTCATCTCGGCCAGACAGACTGCCTCGCCTCTGCTGGATCCATACACACGGGGAGGAGTAGTAGTACCTTTCTTTTCCTCCTTCCATCAGATCACTGTGCTCGATGTGCTCTCTCTTCATCGCGCCCGGCTCTCCATCTCTTCAGTAATCTCGCAATCAATTTTGTTTTCAGGGGATCGGTTCAATTTGGATGCATGGGACTGAGGAAAATGCATGCATGCCGACAGGAATTGCATGCAAAAATTGTGTTGTACTGCTCATGCTCATATATAGATATAGTATCAGGGACGAAAAAACTGCTTTGAATTGAAGAATGAGATCTGTCTCCGTATGATCAAGATGGTGGAGGCGCATGATCGACATGATGAAAGGTTGGACGATGGAGTGGACCATTCCAACAGGGTGTGTGAATGTGAAGTGAAGCTCGGCTCGAATCAGAATCGCCGCCGCGGATCGGAATCAAGTGGAGATGCTGTATGCGAGAGAGTACGGGCGTGCGCACAATCATCGATCGGTGGTCTCCAGCGTCAGTTGCAACTTTGAATGAATCATCAATACTGTATAATTTAATGTAATCCCATCGAGTTACAAATGAATTACTATAGCCGCCTACTGTGTTTGACTTCTCTGCGCCCTGTCGCTGGCCTTGTTGAGGACCTGATCGATCGAGATGCATGGTAGTACAGGCTGTTGTTGCTGTGCGAGCAGTAGCAGGAGTATGAAAGCTTACGGGTAACGTCGCTGTCCGTCACTACTCACCAGTCCAGTCCGCAGGCAGTGGACCACCGCCTCCCCGGCCGCGCGCGGCGGGCGGGGGCGGCGGCACCGGCACCGGCAGGGGGCTCTGCTCTGGCGACCACCGGCATGCGTAGCGGGGTGGTTGTCTCTTCTGTATGCGTACAGCAGCAGGAGCAGCAACAGTCCTGGACTGGTCTACTGCTAGTGGCGGTACTACACACACTGGCTCGTTTCGTATGCACGCGTGTACGTACTACTAGGCGTTTGTGTGTCGTGCGCCGCGCGTACCACGTGCACGGTGCGCACCGCGACACGCTACCGGCCGCTTCTCGCTCGCGCGTGCTGCTGTACCAATGCCAATGCGTAGTGCTACTACTACGGCACCACCACGGCACCACGCACGTACGTACGTACACGACTACTACTACTACGTCTGGTACTGTTGAACACGTACTTGGTATTCATAGACTGTGGTGGCAGTCTGTGCGTACGCACGTACTCTACGTGCTTAGCTTCCACAATACCAGAAGGATGGATCGGAGCTTGCTGCTGCATGCGTTGGGTGGTCGCTTTACACTCAGCGAACAGGGGAAGATCGAGCAACTGAAACCACTGTAGTAATAGGGTATATTACGTACACGTACAGTACGTAGGCCGGGACACACGACGATTAGGACTAATACCGGCCGCCATGATTAGTCCACCACACACACAGGCATTGGACGTACCCACGCCATCATTCCATTCGTGTCCGTCGTCGTATTGTACAGTACGAGCGCCCGCGCGCCTGCATGAAGCCTTAATAATTAACACGTACGCCGGCCACCACCACCACCACCATTGCCGGAGGCTGGAGCTGAGGGCGGTTTGTTTCAAGTAGCTAGGACAATAACTGATCAAGCCTGTGGACCAGTGGACCGACCCTAATACCCTATTACCGCCGTCGTCGTTGTCGTTCGTGTCCTCATCTACGTGTATGGTGCACGCACGCGTACGTACAGTACAAAATGGAACGAATGATCATGAGTGGTACGTGCTCGATCGGTCACTACTACGTGACAGTGCACGTACGTACGTATATATATACGCCTGTCTCCGGCCCCTACCCTAGGATCGATCGAGTAGTGTGCATGCATATCGAAATCAACCACGTACGCGTGACATGTACGTCGCAACGTACGTACGTACACTTGATGATTGATGAGGGTTGAGGCCAATCATGTATGGAGACCAGACAGGTACGCACGCACGTACATACACTTGCTATACCACGTACGTATAGCTACGACAGCGAGACTCAATGATGGATATGATTGTTGTTTTATTATTCATTAGTATTATAAACCATCAGTGAATAATGGAGAGACCAATGAATATGCCTAGTAGTACTATGGAGGACAACATGCTATACAGACACAGTAACGTAAAACAGTGAATGGACAGCGGAAGAGCCGGGGGTCCAACGAGCAATATGAAATGAATTATGAATGTGTTTAGATCCCCAAATTCCTCCCAAATTTCACTATGTAAAAAGAAGATTCCCCATCACATCCGGTTATATGTAAAAAATATAGGTAAAAATTAAAATAATTACACGCTTTAGATGTGTGTTCATGACGGATCGATGGGACCACCCAAAACCCAAATGGATGGATGATCAGCCGGGTTTTGCACCAAATTTTGGACATGGGTGCTATATTAAAAAAGACTAGTGCACGGATCTACCACCCAAAACCCATGGATGGATGATCACCGGTCGGTCGGTCGGTCGGTCGGTCGGTCGGTCAATCACAACTTCACAAGGATGGAGTGAGGTAGGGAGCTGACTGAGCTGAGATCGTGGTTTTCTCAAAAAATAAAAAGAGCTGAGATCGTGGTCCCCGGCACGGCAGCGTAGCGTACCACGAACCGGCGCTGCGGCCACAGTGCATCGTAACGACGCATATGGCCATGTCTGCCTGCCTATAATGTGTGGGGTGGGGCGGCCCACGACGCATGACGTTGCGCTCGCCGGCCCACGGACTCTGACTCGCACAACTCCTGCTGGTTGCTGCCATGCCCATACCTCCAGACTCGCCAGCCCGGCCTTCCATCTCACGGGGTCAGATCAGAGGTGCTATGTGGGCATGGCAGGGGCCGCTGCATCTGCACTGCTGCACAGCCGGTCCCATGCAGGAAGCAGGCGCGCATTGGCTGGATGCTCAGGGCGGCCGGGTTCGACGCGTCCCATCCACCGGCCGCCGTCCTCAGTCACGCTCAGTGCTCCGTACCAGGAGGCACAGGCACCACGCACCAGTCCGGGCGTACGGGCCCGGCAAAGTCGCCGCACCCGCCCAGCCGGCCGACCGGCCAGGCCGAGGGTCCCAAACACAAAGGCCCGACTTTACACACACACAGTGCCACGACTGCTGCAGGTCAAGCAACCCAACATCTGCCTCAGTAGTACTACTATCCGAGCATCTGCCACCGGTAACAATAGCAAAAGTGAATGAAACGGTCCGTGGCAGCACAGCTTTTTTATTATCCAAAAGGAATGGGTTGTAGCAGCACAGCACTTCGCACCTGCGGAATCCAAGTCCATTTCAAGCCGACTCACTCGTCAACCCAAACGCACCAAAACAGGCAAGCAGATAGATGCAACAAGGTCCCAGTGAAGGAAACGGGCCGTGGCCCAGCAAGCAAAACATCATGCTACTACAGGTTCAAAAGTTGAGCACCATCAACACCATCACTGGTTTTCCTCAATCAAACCTCACTCAAGATTGAAAGCACAGACGACGTTTACAGTCTTAGCAGTATGCGCTAATACAAATGGAACTTAGCAATACAACATCACCCCCATAAGGGGGGTGGGGTAAGCTCGGCCTCACAGAGGCGTTGGGCTGACGGCGGTCATGTGCATATCATATTGTAACATCCACCCGTCTGTCAATCACTGCGAACAGGAGATTCGGACCTGGAGCGGGATCCAGGAGGTGAGCCTGAGGGGGACCTGCGGTGCGCAGGAGATCCATCGCTGTCTGCTGGGGGCGACCTCCTATATCAATATTAATACAATTGTTAGAGACCTTTTAAGAGCTCTACATGTTTGTTTTTACATTGTTTTACTCATTTCACAACCCATGCAGCAATAGTATTTATCTGTTCTCTAGTATGTCCTCCCAAGAGCATTCTAGGGGCTACAATACATAGCTGTGGTTTAAACAGGTAAAAGTGAATTTGGAGTCTGCAGCAGCATCTGTTAGGAGGATGAATGAAAGCACTACTAGTATTTACTAACCCAGTCATATCAAATGATATTTTGAACAAGTAGCTAGTTTCAGTGACCAGTTGCCAGGTTAAACTATGATACACAGTAAGGTAAAAGAAATTTATATTCAGGTAAAAGAAATTTATTTATATTCATGGACAGATGAAGCCAGATTTATGTGTAACAATGAATTACTTACTTTTCATAACCATTATCAACGTCACCAGCAGGAGAGTAGGACCTCCGCTTCTTGTCTTCATCATGCTCCTTTGGCTGGCGCCTGGGAGGAGATGCATGATGTGCTTCCTTTCTCCTTGGAGAAGTAGAGTAGTCATCTCGCCGCCTTGCGGCAGGAGAATATGATCTGATGTAAAATAAAAACATAGAATTAAAAAAAAAAGTGAAAGGCTCCATAGATTTGCTCAAGAACTTTTACAGGAAGCCTTATGTGAGCCAAGCATACCTCGACCGAGGACGGCCCCGATAGCGAGGAGAGAGCGGGAACGGAACGAGACCGCCCTATATGGAAGATGAGAGGCTATCAGTACTTTTGTACCTCAACACAAGGAAATTGCAGACTCCAATTTTTCATAGTGACTGGAGACATAATCCTGAGATGCTATTCGTAAATTTGAAAGGCACTTGTGCATGACACATTTTTTATTTTCAAAAAAAGGGGCTTTATTTATTTAATATATATGCATAACCTATCAGATGCAGAGGGCTTTATTTATTTATTTAATATATATGCATAACCTATCAGATGCAGCAACAGATCTAGAATTTTATTGGTTGGGTGCACACATATTGGTCCACTATACTGTGTTGTTTGAAAGGCACTTGATAGCAGTCACAAATCACGATAGTACCAGAAGAGTAACAGGCAACTGTAAAAATGATCTGTTCACAAGACAAACGTGTGTGACAGCTAAAAGGAAACAAATATGTCCTGACCAATCATGCATGTCTCATAAAAGAGGGCTTTATTTTCAAAAAAAAAAGGGCTTTATTTATTTAATATATATGCATAACCTATCAGACGCAGAGGGCTTTATTTATTTATTTAATATATATGCATAACCTATCAGATGCAGCAACAGATCTAGAATTTTATTGGTTGGGTGCACACATATTGATCCACTATACTGTGTTGTTTGAAAGGCACTTGATAGCAGTCACAAATCACGATAGTACCAGAAGAGTAACAGGCAACTGTAAAAAATGATCTGTTCACAAGACAAACGTGTGTGACAGCTAAAAGGAAACAAATATGTCCTGACCAATCATGCATGTCTCATAAAAGATAGTTAATGTTTTTCATTTTGATGATAACCATAAACTATTAAAGGCATAAACAGAACTATTAAAGGCATAAACAGGCTACATGGTAAGCCCTCAAACACTTCAACTAATCACAAAACAATATCTAGCTTTGAGGTGATTGGCAAGCCCTCCCCCAACACACACCCCGGAAAACACACACACATCCACAAGTAAGGAGAAAACTGGATACACATCGTATGATTGAATAGAAATCAGACGATCCATAACAACAGATGTGGACATAACACCATGAATGAAAATAGAAATGCAAAATTACCATAGTAAGAAGACCGGCGACCTTCATGACCAGAGTAACCTCTGCACAGCAATCACAAAAAGTGAGTCCAAATGAGTACACAATAGGAACAGCAGCATAAATTTAGTGCAACAAAAAGGAATATCATACCTGACTCTAGCTCTGCTGCGCATTTCTTCTGGCCTTTTTCGCGACTCAGCAGCAAGAACAACAGCTATTTCCCGACCAAAGAAAACTTGGCGATTCATGTGATACTGGGCTTCAGAGGCATCGTAAGGATCAACAAACTCCACAAAGGCAAATCCTCGTGGTTCCCTGCATATGTTGGTTTTATTAGACAGTAAGGAGTTAAAAAATCAAGGAAGAGAGAAACAAATGGGGGTGCAAAGTGTTGACAATGGTGTCTTGTTGGCATTTTACCATCAAGTTCAAATATTCACTGTGCCCTCTATTGTTCTCGGTGAAGCACAGTCAACAACTTACAAACATTCCATCAAAAGGGAAGCAAGTGTTGCAAAAAGCAGTAAGACGCCCAGGCTCTAGTGTCGAAGTTTCTTGTATACAACTACGCAAGGTGATCCTCATAAAGAGCATCTTCATAAAATCATTAAATTTCAAGTTCCCCAACATTTGAAAATTCACAAAAGTACTTGAAATAGACTTGACTCTTTTTATCTTCTCATGTACCAGCCAGTATATATCTCTCATCTTCTCTTCATGAAATTAATTTTCTCAATGTATCAAATCTTGTCTTCATAGAAGAACTTCTTCATCGGACAAGACTATCTTGCCAAGCAAATGAATTGTCAGTAATGTTTAAAGGCATTCTTTGACAAACGAAGAGCATGCTTCTACTTCAAACTAACACAACCCTGGGAATAATTTAAAAAGTATAATCCACATAGTGCATAATCCACATAGTGCAATGATGAATTGGATACAAGAAAGCAGTGTACATGTTTATACTGCATCATATTGTTTGATCACAATTGATGGTGTGTGTCAATTACAGAGAGAGAGATTCATCAGAGCTTAAACGCGCCAAGCACATTGCAAATTAGAAGCTGCACTTAGCAAGCACTAGTGTTCGCTTGGTTAAATACAGGTTTTCAGTTCATATAATTCATGCCTTTAGAAAAAAAAATAGTTTCATGGTTATGGCAAAAAAAAAAACTAGATGGGTCTCCCACTACTTACAACTCCAAACATTATGGAAACAGCAAGAGCGATCTTTTTGAATAAGACATAAGTCACAGAATATGGTGATTAGTACAACTTACCCAGAGTAATAGTCTTTTGGAATGTAAACATCCCGTACAGGGCCAAACCTTTCAAAAGGAACTCGAAGCTCCTCCGCTCTGACAAAGTTTGACACACAAATTGACGTCAACTACTCAAGGAAAGTACTAAAGTAGTATTTGCTTATTTATTTAAAAACGGTATGCCCATAAAAATGGAAATCAGTTTACATTCTTTTAATAATGGAAGGGAAAAGTATTAGTTTCTGTACCTGACGCTTAATGGGATATTCCGACCAAAAGGCTTCCACTACCCTCTTTGCGTCCTCCATATCCCCCTCCTAGGTGGAGGAGGGGGGCTTCTCCCTCTGCCACCATATCCCTCCTAGGGGACTGCGATAAGGGGGCTGTACCTCCTCATAGTTTTTCCTGTAATTGCATCGAAAACATAACATATTGTGTTAATAAAAAGACAAGCACGATAAACCAGACATAATTAGTGGACTTATGACAAGTGTGCTGTCACACATTAGTCATTACAAAAATCATGTCAGCCTGAGCATACAGACTACAATACCAAAAATCATTCATGAGCACTGAAGTTGTGTAACAAAACCAAAAAAAGATGTTTTTGCTGCTATTTGATATCATCAGATATGCTTGAAAGATACAGAGATAGCTTTAAAATTCACAGGTGACCTTGCATGGAATAGATCAGGCTAATCATAAATCCCATGATGAGGCAAGCTGCAGACTGATATTATTATCATGGTAACTGCATTAACATGTAAGCTTGTTGTTTCTTCCACTCAAACTGAACCAAAGTAGAAAAGGCAGACGTATGGTCTTTCGAATTATTAAATTGCAGTTCCAAATAAGAATCACCAAACGGTCTAAATCTTACAGCAAGATGAGGAGCGCTACATATCAGAAGAATAACCCAGCAAATCCTCACACACAGCCCCAAGATGACAAGAGGGGCCCCGCCCAATCACTTTCACAACACAATTCAGAGGCTAGTGAGACCATTGGCGTTGGTGCATCTACAGGTATCAGCTCGGATAAAAATTACCCAAGCAAGTCGTCGCAACGGGATTCGAGATCTAAAATTCCCAGCGGAGAAACAACACCGCTCGCAATCCCGTAAACAGCTCCTCGCGGCGTTACTAGCTGCTGCGGGATTACCAGCTGCTAGTCCCGTGCGGATCTAAGCCGTACGAGCGGAGCGGATCTAAGGCGTACGAGCGGCACTGCGTACCTAGGGTTTGCACCGACAGGTCTGTCTCCACACGAGCGCGCGCCCACTTATGGGCCACCGTAAGCGCACTGAGAGAGAGGGAGGAAGGAAGCCGGGGATAGGAAGTTACCGAGTGCGTCCGGTGATGGCCGCCGGAGAACCGCGCCCGACGCCGCGGAGAGACACGTAAAAGGGGTGGGCCGCGTGGGAGAGGAGGGTGCCGGGTGGGGTGCGGGTGCGGGTGCGGGCGGTTCGCGATTGGGATCCCTTCGCGATTCGACGAGGAAGGGAAGGCCTCGAGCGCGACGCTTGCACGCACGAGCGAAGGAAGGAGGAGCTAGATGGGGTGGGTGGTGGGCCGGGCCTTGTCAACA
The DNA here is from genome assembly GCA_015847255.1 of Hyparrhenia diplandra. Taxonomy (NCBI): domain Eukaryota; kingdom Viridiplantae; phylum Streptophyta; class Magnoliopsida; order Poales; family Poaceae; genus Hyparrhenia; species Hyparrhenia diplandra. Next base: position 11,283 of record JADLZK010004509.1, on the reverse strand, counting down.
GGACAGTTTGTAGGCGCTCCGGCCTGATTGCCCGGTATACGGTGGGCCGGCGGCCCGGCGCTAGGCTGTCGAGGTCCTAATTAACCGAGGAAGCAAGTGCAGGCAAGTGCAGTCACAGGCACCGGCCGCCGCCGCCGCCCCCTCCAGCTCTCCTCGCCGTCGTCGCCGCCGCCGCCGGCCGGCATGTCTGTCGCTCTGCAAGCCCTCCGGCGCAGCCGCCGCCTCCTCGGGCGGAGGCTCCTCCCCACCCCTCCCCCTCTCTCCACCTCCGCCTCACCTCCCGACGCCCGCGAGCTCCTCCGCATCGACCGCATCCTAAACAGCCCCGCCGCCGCCGGTCAAGCCTCGCAACCCCAGCAACACCCACACGCCGCCACCGACCTGCACCAGCTCCTCCACCGCGCCGCCGGGCTCACCGCAGCGGAGTCCGCATCCCTCCTCCGCGGCCTCCCCGGCGCCCATCCCCACCCGCACCCCCGCCTGTGCCGCCTCCTCCAGGAGCTCGCGGGCCTCCGCCTCCCCCTGTGCGCGAAGTCAAGGCCGCGCTGGCGTCCGACCCGGAAGGCCTCCTCTCCATGGACCCCGGCGAGCCGTCCCGCCTCCTCGACCTCCTGCGCGACCTCCGGTGCCGCGGGGCGGTGAGGGACCGGATCCTCGCCCACGGCGCGCTCCGCGCCGCCGTCGCCGCCCGGCGGCGGGTGGAGCTCCTCCGTGCGCGTGGGCTGACCCGCCACGACGCCCTACGCGTGCTTGCCGCCGAGCCGCGGGCGTTGCTCTACTCGATGGAGGATGTGGAGAGGAAGGTGGAGTTCTTGGTGGAAGCCATGGGGTTCGAGGTCCGGTGGCTGGTGCAGTATCCGGAGTTCCTGGGCGTGAACCTCGACAGGTGGATCATCCCGCGGCACAATGTGGTGGAGCACTTGAGATCGGTCGGCGGGCTCGGGGACCCTGTGGAGATGAAGCACTATGTGAGGCTCACCCGCGGGGCGTTTTACAACATGTTTGTCAAGCCGTACCCGGGTGTGAGAGGATATTTGGTGGCCTGGTCAGGGAGAAGGATGAGATGGCGAAGCGGCCACATCCGACTGGGCTGTGGAAACTGTTTAAGCCAGCCAAGCATGAGAGAACTCAGGAGGATGTGCAGAACATGAAGCTTGTTGTGGGATCACTTAAATGAGTAATGTTATGTCCAAGGGAACACTAGTGGTTTCAAACAACAAACGCTGAACCAAAGATGTACTGTGATCTTTCGGTTATGCTGTACCAATGTCTATTTTCACAGGATACCCCAAACTGGCTCTGATAACCAAGGACTGTTTGAGAATTTCATGTTTGAGTTAACTGGTGTGAAGAGGCGTGGGTGGTATTGTGAAACCATAATTGTTCATGAAGTGCCTGTGTGGTGACAAAATGGCAGTTGTTACGAATGGACACACATAATATTCAATATCCTCAAAAATATCTTGGCAAGGCATTCTACCACAGACTGCAAGACTAATTCGAGCAATTCTAGTATGCTGACCAGCACTTCTTTCACTGGAGAGTAAAGCAGGTAACAAGTTCAGGAAATCTGGCAGCTGATGGAATGATTACCACAAGAGGATAGAGCAGTAGCAGAAACTCATTGCATATTTCCTTGAGGAATTTATGATGATCAGAACATTTTGCTCAGAAGACGCGAGAGCTAATTTAATAAAGAAATGTTTTCTTGTGTAAACATCATGGCACTGGTTAGTTTACAGACATTTCACTGCTTTCGATTGTTTAGTCTTTAGTGTTATGTGAATACCTTCTTACATTCTTGTTCAACAATAGACATTTCACTGCTTTCGATTGTTTAGTGTAATTCATGACTTATTCAACATCTAACAAAATAGTGAATATATATTTTGTCCATATTATAGTTTATTGGGCTTGTTATTTTATTTAATTTCTTCAATGCTCTGTTGGTGAGGTGGATTGTGTTCTGCAAGATGTAATTGAAACAGTCTGTATGGAACTGGGAGTACCTAGCCAAGCATACTTACATTATTGATAGGTTGTATACCATTGAATTCTACTAGAAAATTTTGGACCCTACCGATTACATATGATTATGCGAATATGGTAGGAAGAAGGCTGTTGGGATCAAGAGAAAATAGATTTAATGGGTTTATAGTTTTGGTCTTAGCATTAGTGAGATCTGATGATGATCCATGGGATGATGGGAGCAATTCAGGAGCTTGGAACATTTGCCGAGACGGGAGTGGGGGCAGGTTCAATTAAAGCTTTAGTTTGATCTTTAGTCCACACCTCCATATGTCTAAATTTGTATGATTACCTTGGATAAAGGTGCTTTATACAAAGCTAATGTGCCATCTGAAATTCTTAGAAAGTCAAACTGAAATGTATAAGGACAATAACAGATGAAGGAAATATGTTATTATGCTATGCTTTGAAAGTTTTTGAGGTTATTCTCTGGTTATTCATCTTGCAACTATGGTCTCCTTATCTATTATTGTATGATTACCTTGGACTACTATAAAACATTTCTTTTTTTTTTTCTTCTTTCTTTGCTGGTTCATTCTGTTCTCTTGTAATTTGATGTAAGCATCTAGTCCTCCCATTGTGTTCCCTCACCCTAAATCTTTCTGTATCAGCTTATTCTTTTTCTTTGGAAATGTTATGTTTATAGTAGTCATTTCCAATAAAATAAATATGGGATTTTCTGTGCTTTTGAATAACAAATGGTGTTGCACATGTCTCACTAATTATGTGCTAGGAATGATGACATATATAAGTGATAAAGCTTTTAACTATCTTTTCTGTCATAGAGAAATAAGCAATAATTATTAAATGCTTTTGTTATGCTAGACAAAATTTTAGTTTTCCAGGTAGAAATTAATCTTGCTTTTGACTTATCTTTTGACAAGACGATTACTTAAATACGCCGATCTAAGATGTTTTCGGGCCTTCCATTTTTAATGTCTTGTTGTCCTGGAGATTTTTTTACGCACAAGGTTACAGTTGGGATAAGACATATGTCTCATATGAATTGGAGAAAACTAATTGGTACAAGGATTTTTTTTTTTTTTTGGCTTCGGGAGAGCTGCATTTCATGTAAAGAGATGAGACTACCCGGGCCACAACCCGCGCCCGGGGTGGCCACGGTAGCCCCAAAAATGTTGGCCCTTGGATCCTCGATCGGACGGTCTTTGCTTTGCTTCCACCACACCCAATATATATACGCTCCAACCCTAGCTCGCTCACTCTCGGGGGCGCATCCGCGCCTCCTCCCTCTCCCTCCTCTCTCGCAGGTGGCGGCTAGGGCAGGCGCCTTTGGCAGTGGTACGACCGCCGGGGAGGCGTCTGGCGGCCCCCTGGGCCAAGGCGCCTTGCATGGTGGCGGCCCGCGGCCAGACGGCCTTCCGGCCCGGCGGCCGGTAGATGCGGTATTTCGCCCTCCCCTCACTCCTCAACGTCTTGGCGTGGGCCGGTGCGAGCATGGCGTGGTGGCGGCGGCGGGTGATCGGCGGCGGCACCGTCATGGGGCGGTCTTCCTTCTTTGAGTTTGGAAGATCGATTGCCTCCATGGCCGGATCGATCCGTCATGACTTAATCGGCGGGCACGCCACCTCCTTACTCCTCTCTTGGCGTGACTACCTCCCCACCTCTCTCCGCGGCGGCGGCCTGCTTATCCTCAACCCCGGGATCCCCGGCGGCGGCAAAATAATTGAATATATGGGTGATTTTGTCGCCCGGTCGATGTTGGCCTCGGTGCATTATAGTTTATTTTGGGCTCTGTGCTCTTTCATGTTTGCTGATTTAATTTCTGCCTCCTCGGTGCTTTCGATGAAAAGCCTCAGCTAGAATTGGGTAGTTCGGTCTGAATACTCAAATACTCTTGCTCAGGGGTATGTGAGTCAATGAACAACGATGTGGGGATCATATGAAGAAGCTAGAGTCAATTTGACTGATAGTATTAATTTAGATACTATTATGTTGGGATAAAAATGATATGCTTATTTCAATTGCCTTTCATGTGATGCTAGCACATTAAATTGAACCAAAATACTGAAATAGTCTCCATCTATTGCAGGATCCTTCAGTCAGCCTGACGGTAGCACGGTAGGGGTTCTAGAGGTCGTGGTTTGTGTTCGAACTGCCGTTGTCAGGGCTCAGGTGAAGGCTTGACAGCTTGCAGCGGGCTTCTTGAAATTTTGATGCTGGAGCTATGGATTCACGCTAATAATTTCTCTCTTTCTTCTGCTTATATTTTTCTGGGGGCCGTCTCATGGTGCTGCTGAACGAGATTGGACAGAGAAACTAGCTGCCGAAAGAGATCAACGACACCTTAATTTTGGTATGCTTCCCTCGATTTCACTATTTCAGAATAGAGTGATTTACACATTTGGGGTTCTGTTGTTCTTTAGCATTTGCAATATATGTAGCCCTGAATTCTGCACACAGATTGCTAGCTGTGTGCGTTGGCTGGATGGTGTGCCATGTCTTAGCCTGGTTCTGCGTTTGAGCTTTCAATTCGATGAAAAAAACAGATGAAAGTTGCATTTTTATTACCTTTCAAGTGCTCCATCATTTGAATGCAGAAATGGTTTTCATTTATAGCATGCTTTCAGCTAAGAGTGTTTTTATTATAATGTCGATAGAAAATGCCTATGAACTTTTCAGTTTTGCAGATTAGCATTTCCAACCTTATACGGTTAGCTGTTGCCATGTTGGGCTGTGCTGATGAGAACAAACCAACTGTTCTAGAGTTCAGGATATAGCAGGGGAAATGTGTATATGCTGATGTCTTTATGAAATCTTTTATCTATTCCAGAATAGTTTTTTATTTGTGCCAAATAGATGCATCGGTCGATATCACTGCTTATTGCACTCCTTGTATATGCAGTTTTACTCATGCCTGATTTCGTATAGGGTGTACAATAAGAGATTTGCTTTTAGGTATCTTTAAATATTATGCTTACATATTCTTTGATAAATGATATTTTTTCTTATGTCGGCTTTAGGTTTTCCTTGCATGTTTTCGCCAATTTCTGTGTTTTACTTACTTCTCTTTTGGAGAGTTGATTACTTCATTGCACTTTCAGCTTGGGATAGCAAGAAGCACAATGGAAAATCCAGAGGTCTTTCTTCAGATCAAGGTTGTTTGCTTGGGCATACTGCACTATTGATAGGATGCTTTTTCTGAACAATGCTTTTCGAAAGTACCTGTTAGTTTTTCATGCCTACAAAAATCTGGTACTGCATCTTTGCTCGGCATTGTGTTTTTTTTTTTTTTTTTTTTTTTTTTTTTTCAATCATTGTTTTATAATGAACTGACTGTTCTCTTAACTGAACATCGCTTTCCTATTCTGTTCATGTACCAAACATATGAAGCATACAAGTCAGCAAGATACTTATGTGTGTGCTTTTCCCTTTTTTTCCCTTTGAGCTAACGCTCAATGAATTTTAATTCTCACCACAATTGGCGTGCATCGCACACAATGTTCTAAACTGATATGTGATGGTGGCTGTTGTTAATGTTAAAATTAAAGGGATGGAGCATGGAGGCAAAAGGAAACTTATTCAGCCTAGCAGATTTTATGGCAGTGATTTGGTTATATGGAGGTAATTCTACACAAAAATCTGTTATGTAGCGGCTGCCGTAAAAAGATTAGTTTGCAGTTTTCTATTATTTCTTCACTAAATAATCTAAGATTAGCTTTGTCATGTAGTGAAATAAGTACATTCTAGCTAGAAACATGTTAACCATTTTGGGTCCTTTTCTTTTTAACATTTACCCATCCAAATACCTAGCGGTGTTCTTTATTCTTTTCTGAAATACATTACGCATTACACCATGATCAACTTGCAATTTATCGCCATGGCATTGTACCGATACCGGTTTGAATTAAATTTCCATGTAGATTGCATAGAATCACAAAGGTAAAGAGGTTGGTATTGTTGCGGTTGAACCATAGGTTTTCAATGCTTGGGCTACATCTGAAGGAGTCTAGGTTAAAGTTTTTTTAGCGAAACAAGCATTGGAGCTACTGCCTTTTGCCGATAGATGCTTCATAGCATGTATTTGGCTTTTAATTCTGAAATATGCAGCCACGTTCTTATTTAAGCAAGCTTTTGTATCCTGCGGTTTGCTTGATGTCATCTATCCAACCGCTTGCCACAATCGAGTATTGATCTTGAGATGCTTCACGGTATCTATCTCGCAAGGCTAATGGGCGCACTCTGCAGGTTTGGTGTTGCTTAATTTCTTCTATGTGCACGGATTTGGATGGTCATATTTATTTAGCAAATATAGCTGCCTGCGGTAAAGAGACAAATATTTAGGAATACATGTGTCCTGTTACAAAGCATATTCTAATTTTCCAAAGGAATTGCTTTAACTTTGTGATCACCACTCCTAAACCCTAAGATTACCATGCCCTCAATAGAAAAGGTTCCTTTTGCTTGTAAACTATCGTATGCTCAATCATTGCTACTCTACAATTTCGGGGATAAAACTATGATCTGCCACATGGAACTTTTACTCGCATTGGCTTCTATCAATTCCGCAGGGTGAAAGTGTGTTGGACAATTTTGAATTTGTTTCATCATTTAAATACCGTCAAATGTCTTCACACAATTTAACATGTGGCATTTTTGTTTATGAGATCTCGACACTTTCGGTTGAATATATATATATAGGTAACAATTGTGTCCCCGTGTGGTCGAGGGATGGAATATCAAAGTGGTGTGTCATCTCGTAGACTGCCTCCTTGGTGTTACGTCATAAGACGGTTTTGTGTAAAATTACGTGGTATTTGGACATCTATCGTGCGGTGTGGGCTTGTTCATGTAAGGTATAAGTATTGTTTGGACAACCTATAACGATTTGTTTGGACAACCGGTCTTATGTAATATGTAGGGTATGAACATATCGCAAATATGTTCAGTTTGTATCAAAATTATTATATTTTTCTAGATGGAGCTTGTCATATTCTATTTGTTTTGGTATTAACAATACCATGGACGCGCACATGGGTGCTGGTCATATCTGTTTTGGTATTTCATATTTGTTTCGCTACTATGTGAGAACTGGAAGCGCCCCTACTCCTTACGTGACGTTTTTGTTGCACTCTATATCTTTTAAATGTGTTAGCCATATAAAATCTATTTCGGCACGGTGTTGGCTGATTTGTTGCTTGAACACCGGGCGTGCTAAATCTGTTTTTCGGTGTTATTCCACGGCAATGGGCGGTCATGTGTTTTTCTTGCCGTCATCAAAAACAGGATCGGCAATGCCCCCGTCGCTCATAAAGACAATATTCGGTTATGCATTGATTGTGTTGCTTGAACACCGGCGTGCTAAATCTGTTTTCGGTGTTATTCCACGGCAATGATACTCAGCCGGTCATGTGTTTTTTTCTTGCCGTCATCAAAAAACGGGGTCGGCCCAATGCCCCACGCCCATCGTCTTAGAAAGACAATGTTCGGGTTATGCATTCGGTGTATGGGGCGGAAGTGATAAATTATGCCCCATCTCTCATCCTATATAAGACAATATTCACTTGCGGTATGGTCCTTCCTTCGTTATATAAGTGTTATGCGTTGTTGTGTTAGACAATTAACGAAGTTCTGAATCTTTACGACGCCAGGTGTTAAAACTTGCGGGCGGCCAGATCTCGCTTGGCGAACGCGCTATGGACTAGTTGTATTAGAGAAATGAAGGTGGTGGTGGTGGTGGGGTGTGTGTGTGTGTGCGGACCAGATATGAGTGAGGCAATTACACCTCATGGTTCAAGCACATAGTGAATAGACACAGCTCGACCTAGCTTAAACAGACCTAGCCAGCAAGCACCAGTCCTACCAGAGGCTGTGCTCATCCTTCAGCTCACTCCAAATCATGTTAATCGAAGGAGAAGCCCCCTCAAAATTACATGTATTCCTATGTTTCCAAATAATCCAGGCACCTAGAACAATTAAAGTGTTCACTGCTTTTCTATGCTCCTTGTTTACTGTGCTCATCGTCTTGTGCCACCAGTCAGCAAAACTCAGTTCATGTTGTAGGTGGACTGAATCTGCTAGGTTCAGTGGATTGAATAATCTGAACAATACCTGTCTTGCCACCACAGATGTTGTTAAAAGATGCTGTATCGTCTCATCTTCTTGATCGCATAGTGGGCATATCCAGATGAGAAAGGCCCCTCTTAGCAAGCCTATCCGCCGTCCAACATCTATTTCGTGTTGCCAACCACAAGAACATTTTGCATTTGACCAGGGCCTAGGTCTTCCATAGCCGACGTCAAGGCTCAAGGTCACAGCACCACAGAGAAGCTTTATAGGTAGGTTTGGAAGAATAACACCCACTTCAGTGTTTCAAAGGCGGCTAGGCGTCCGTGTGAGTGCTGGGTAATGCCTTAGGGCGGCGCCTAGGCGAGAAGGCGCCACTGTCTTCCAAAGGCGAGCTGGGTAAGCCACGGACGCCTAGGCGACGCCTTGAAATCATTGATCCACTTGCATCAATGTAATTCCCATGAGGCAGTCCCATTGCCGTAGGAATTCTCTAATACCAACCCAAGACAGGCCTCCTGGTCCCTTGGCCATTACATGTTGGTGAGAGCTTCAGCCACAGTCCAGCTTTTGCGGATTCTTGGAGAGACACAAGCAAAGGCAGTTGGCGCAAGGTTTTCAATTGAATACCTGTGCAGCCAACGATTAGTCCAGAAAAGTGTATTGTGTTGGTACAAACACTAACTTTACCTTGTCGTCAGTTCATATTGCTTGCTTCAGGATAGGGAAAAATGATGGTTGTTGATCCAACTGAAATATATGTCACAGAACAAGAGCTTTCAGCATTTCCCACCATGGAGGACTAACTTTATTTCTTCTTCCTGTGTAAATGCCTTTAAAGCCTTCAGGGTCCTAATTTTATCATTTGTTACATTTATTTCTCTGTGAATGTTTGTCTAGTCCTGACTCTTGAGTAGTGTCATTCCTTTTTACGAGATGTTTATCTTTATTCTTGGATTTCACATTTCCCTATGATGTTTTTGCGATGCTACTCTACTTGTTTGTGTTGCTTCCTGTTTCTTTGTTAGAGAAAACGCATGGACTTTATGCTAACAACTAGGAAGAACATGTAATCACTGAAATCAAGTTTGATCCACCTACATAAAAAATTGATGCCTTTAAATGTTTTTATTTGTCCTTTTCTTATTCCTTCTTTTAAATCCCTGTTATTTCTCAGTACAGCTAAAGGCAAAAGCTCCTTGCAACTGACATAAACATGTCATTTGATATTGGCTTGACATTTATTGTCGGATTGAAAAATACCTACTTACTTCATTTGCAAGAAAATTTCTATTGTGCTTGAGAAATTAACTTAATGGTTGGACTTTTGTTCGATATACTACACATCACTGTCGACTATGATTCACCAATATTTTATTTTGGTGATGAGCTGCTATAAAATAGCACATCGGCTGTCCTTCAAAATCACGATAAAAATCATAGTAGTTATATCTGCACAAGAAAAGGTGTTCGGGGATGAAGAAGTTATCTCCACTGCATATAGCCATGGTTCTTTAGCCTTAAGCTCTCTGTTGCATGTATCAAGTACTGAACCAGGGCATGGTATTCTTTTTCAGCTCTACTTTGTTCATAGGTCGTCCCCCATGACAGAATGAAAGCAACCTCGACCTCAAATGCAACTACTCAGGTGATTATGCGTTTATGCTAGTTTTTGGCCTAATTGTTAAAAAAATGCTAGTTGTTACTCGGTGACTGGGTTATGTGCTTCTTTCTACTGTTTTTGCTTGGTGGTATCTTCATTCTGTAGCATTTTGATATCATTTATCTTGTTATTGAATTCGTAATTGAAGGATCATAATAATGTGAATTGGGAGATCATATTCACCAGATTAGAACTGAAAACCACAATAGGTTCATTCTTTTTTGTCTCTGAAGAACAAGCTGATGACTTGAAGCCTTTGAAACATTCAGGCTATCCATGTTGACGAGGCAGAATTCATGCACGATGGAAGTATGGGATTTGTACTCAATGATTACCCTACTTCTGGCGCAAACGACCACCATTCATCATACCCTGATGGTACCAGATGAAAATAGGAAGTGCGACAGTTGTTCCAGTCAGCCATTGTGTACTTTTATCTTCTTATTAAGAATGCCCTGGCATTCACAAACATACGAGAACTTGAAATGCCATCGGATGAGTGCCATGGTTGTAGGTTCGTTCACGTGACAAAAACTGCCAGCCATTTTACATTTCTTTGACGTTTGATGCAATGGTTAAGTTAGGAAGGACAAATCCTTGCCAATTAGATTCTTTCAGGCTTTCAGCCTTGTATTGTAACTTGCGATGTCGTATAGTTCTTCGATCCTGTTGTGAACATTTACTTAGATGAAAAAAGCTGTAACTGTAATACTTGATATTTGATTGACCATCAATACCTCAACCTGTAGTATGTCTGCATGTGTGATATTTGACCATCTACTCCCTCCCTACTCATAAAACTTGACGTGTTGGAAAAAAAGTTTGAGTCAAACATTAGGAATGTAAATTATCAATAACTTTTGTTGAGTTTGTAATTGTGAAAACTATATGAATAGATTTGTCTTGAAAAATACTTTAATAAAAGTATACATATATCATCTTTTCATAAATAGTTTTAGAATAACAAGAGGTCAAAGTAATATTTTGGAGACCGTGTCGTTGTCCTAAACGTCATGTTTTAGATTACGGAGGGAGTATATCCTTTGAACAAAAGCAGGCATTTAATCATTGTATATTATGACTAGCCCGGCCAGCGGTGCTGCTCCTTGGTGGTAGTCTGAAATAAAAAGATGTCATATATATTTCGGTCATAACTTGCTTTGATTCGCCCTGCTCCTCGCTTGGTAGTGTGACATAAAAAGATGTCATATAGGTAGATTTCCACTGGATCGAGCTATTGTGTGAAAACCCTTTTCTATGAATGTTTGGAGTTTCCTCTAAAGGATCACTTGTGAAGGAGATTTGTTAAACATGAGGGGACTGTTTGGAAAGCACGGATCTAAAATAAAGGAATGAGAGAAAACACGTGAATATAATAAAGTAAAAAGTAGGAAACCATGAGATTCTAAAATACAGAAATGAAAACTGTAAGATGGGGATTGAAATAAAGTGATAATAAAAATATCACAATTCCTATATGTCCAATCAGGGCTCTTCCCTAGACGTCTCCTCTCTCTCCCCTCTAGCGACAACGACGACTCCTCCCTAACACGGCTCCTCGCTCTTGC
>JADLZK010004508.1:0-54012 GCA_015847255.1 Hyparrhenia diplandra | reverse complement strand
GAGGTGCCGCCGCTTCCCGGAGAGGCGGGGCGTGTCTCCACCACATCATCGGGGTAAGGACTCCGTTCATGTTAAGCCCTTTGTCGATTTTGAGCTCTTAGCGTTGACGTTTTTCCATAGGACTTTAGCGGGATGGGTAGTCGGCCAACCACATGGTGGAAGGACGAATCGAGGCCTTACGGGGAGGCTAGGCATGGCTTGGTCCACGCCGCAGTAGGGGGCTCGACCAAGTGTCGCCGTGCACGCGTGAGCTCCGCCGTTGATGGCGTCGGCGGCGTCGCGGAGCATATCCCGAAGTCCGTGAAACGCACGCCGCGAGGCCGGGGAGGAGGCGCCAGCGAATCCGCGCCGAGGCGAGGCGGCGGCGGTGAGCGTGAGTGGAACTTCGTTGCGCGAGACGCGGCCAGCAGCGAGCTCATGCAGAAGAGCTCGGCGACCTCCATCGGGCCTTGGAGGAGAAGGAACTCGGCGTTCGGTGCTTTCGAGCGTCGGGCCACGGCCTGGAGAGAGCGTGGCGCCAAAGGGAAGGCGCTCGGGGATCGTGAGGCGGTCGGAAGGTAGTGATTCCTCTTCGAGCTCTTTGTCTTTTCTTCTTTGTCTTTTGAGCTCCCTGAGGCGATAGGTGGGTACCCTAGTTTCACGACCAGTGAGGCACGCCGGCGAAAGTCGATTTTTGTTTGGCAGCGGCCAGAGAATTCGGCTCGATGCGAGAATCTTGCCTTGTGAGGAGGCGGGGAGAGCTTTATCAAGCATTGGCATGTAAGAGCCCCTCTTTTTACGCTTTTTGAATCTCATAGGTTTGATTTGTTCATTCCTCTGCGGTGAGAAGAAAAAGTCGGGCGGGGATTGGCTCGAGAGGGCCGGAGAGGGAGAGTTCTCTGGCAGCGAGCGGAGTCACGGCAGCATCTCGAGCTCTCGGCTGGCCCCTAGAAGAGCGGACCTTCGGCGCGAGGCAGCGATCTCTGGCATTACAAAGGCGGACTTCGTGAGAAGGCCAGGCGAGCTCCCGGACCAAGGAGGCTGAGCCTCTGTTCTTCTCGGCCAGGCGGCAAAGGCGAAGCGGCCTTGAAAGCGAGGCGAGCACACTGAACGCTTGTGCTTTCGACATCGAGGCGTCTGTGAGGCCCACTCGGCGTTGAGAGGTGGAGAGACCCGGCGCATCGGGTGCTCAGCGCCACGGCGTAGTGAGAGGAGAATGCGTCAGCGCCCGTTCATAAGAGCGTTGGCGTGGTCCTCGCCCACTACCCAAAACTCAGGGCCTCGACCAAGATAATGGGTAAGGGCTGCGCGAACGGCGAAAGCGTCGGGCCCAGTGCCAGCGTTATGCCCACCGCGGAGACGGACTCGATGAAGTTGGCGGGGAAGCTTTTGGAAAAACTGCTTGCCGTCGAAGAGCTCGAAGTGTTAGAGCCTACGGCCCAGTGAGGAGGAGGTAGAAACGGACTCGTCAGACAATGAGGGTAAAGGCGCAAAGTTAGGTAGCTCGGCCTCTCTTTTTGTTATGAACACAAGTCCCCAGGGTTCGGGCAAAGTGTAAAAATAACAAGTTATCTAAGTTATGAGCGGCTCGTTTATCTTTCTGTGATTGTGCTTCCGATTAGCTCGTAGTTTTGAGTTTGTATCTTGCCGTCCCGGGGCAACGGGCCCTTTTCTCGTTAATACGGGGGCGCTTCGAGTTTGTTGGGCAAAGTGGGTTGGAGCCTTTGCTAAAGACATCACTCACGAACCCTTTGACTTGTCGGATTCGGCCAGCTTCTTTGGAAAGATAAGTGGCGAAGTGCGAAGGTTTAATTTGTCGAGCTCTTTCTTGCAAAAAAAAAGGGATTCGTGAAAAGGGGGTGTGTGTGCCCGTCCCTTGTAACCCCCGAGCAAAGGCGGGCCTTCGCGGAGGTAGAGGGCGGCCGTTGCTCAATAACCCGTCTGAAAAGGAGATCGAATGCTAGCACAATTTTTGCATCGAGGTGTGTATTTATTATGCGAGCTCATAGGAGAGCAATACAACAAAACACATCTAAGGATATAAGCGGCGTAGGCATTCGATGTTCGGGGAGTTAAGCGAGCTTGTGGCAGCGGGAATCTTGGATCTTGTATGAGCACGGGGGCGTAGAACTTCGGCGATGGTGAGCGGTCCTTCCGGGGGCGAGCTTGTGCTTCTCCTTCGTGCTTTCTGTACTCATCGAGGACTTGGTCGCCCGGACTTGAAGGCCACGCCCTCGGACGTGTGATCGTGATAGCGGCGCATCGATTCTTTGGTACCCAGCTGAATCTTGTGACGACCTCACGGGCCTCTTGGTAGTCTGCTTGGCCAGTGAGGTGCAGTTGCGTGCTTCAACTTCGCGGCTTGAACTTCAGCGGCGTGCCGTCGTCGAATCGGTGGGGAGCACGGCCGGGGCAAGGCGGGAAGAAGGGCGTGCGCCAGGTTGCTCGCTCGGAGTGGTCTGTGCCTCCATATGACGGCGGGGGCTTTCGGCGAGCCATCTTCCTCAAACTTCTCCGGCTTCTTGAAGATCCCTTCGGCTTTAATCTGCAAAATCAAGCCCGTTGGCGTTCGACTTTGCACGTTTGTCCTCGGGTGGCTGGCGGAGGCCCGATCTCTGCGGGCGTTGTAGTCGTCGCACCCGGTCGAGGAAGATACGCCGGTGAAGTTGGTGCGTTGGCTCGGTGATGATCGAGTTGATGCGCCCGAAGCGGTGGATGATACCGTCGAAGAACTTGACCGTCTCCTGCGATCTTGTCGTGAGATGGGCATCACCTCAATCCCACTTGGTGAACTTGTGGGCGGCGAGGAGGTGAGTGAAGCCAGGAAAACCTTGTGAAGGACCCGACCATGTCGAGCCCAACCGCTGAAAAGGCCAAGTGATGGGGATCGTTTGGAGGGGGCTGGCGCCGGGAGGTGGATTTGCTTGGCGAAGAACTTAGCATCCCTACGCGTGGCGTCTGTCCCGATTGGCGTCGGCGTGACCGACAATAAACCTTGGCGGAGCCTTGCCCGCGAGCTTCGTGGAGCCCGCGTGATGTCCACATAAGCCGGCGTGGATCTCTCCGATGAGCTTCGTGCCCCTCCTCGAAGGTGATGCGGCGTTGGAGCACCCGGCCAGCGCCCACTCTGTAGAGCTGCTTCGATAGCGGCGTAGGACTTGGCTCGGCGGGCGTGCGCCTAACTTCTTCCTTTTCAGCGGGGAGTTTGCTGTCTGTAGCCATGCTAGGATGGGGAGCCGCCCGGTCGGGTCTCGGGGGCTTCGGCTCAGGGGGTTGCGAAGAACCTCGGATCCGGCGAGGTTGACCTCAGCGTCGATCTCCATCGGGAGCTTCGAGGTCGGCGGTCCTCGGCATTATTGTGGGAGAAGGGACAAGCGGAGTCCCGGCGAAGCATCGTGTGGGTTCGAGCCTTCCCCCCTTAGTCGGATGGAGGTATATGCGGTCATGCTTAGCGAAGGCGTCGGGCGGGACTTGTAGTCGATCGGGAGGCGAGCTTGGCGAGGGCGGCGGCGTCGCCGTTATGCCCGGCGGCGGATGTGCTTGAACTCTAGCCCGTCGAAGTGTTCTTGAGCTTCGCGCGCCTTTGCGAGATGCGCCAATCATCAGCAGGCGGCGTGTCGGCCTCGCTTAAATGACTTTGAGTGCGGCCCACGAGCTTAGAATCCCCTCGATCACCGGGCGCTTGATGCCAAGCTCGGCGGCGATCGCATCGCAGTTCACCAAAAGCTTCAGTACTCGGCAAGCGTTGTTGGAGGCGGTGAAGTGAAGGCGGATCGAGTACCTCATGCGCCGCGTTGCTGGCGGTGACCACGAACCGATCCTGCTCCGGCGCGTACTTCTTCACGAGCCGTCGAAGTAGGCGTCCGAGTACTCGGCGTCGATCGAGTCTTGGCGGCGGTCTGGGTCTCCGATCCACTCGGCCATGAAGTCGGGGAAGGACACGGGACTTGATGGCATCTCTTAGGAGCATATAGAGATGTCAGATCCCATGAGCTCAATTCCTTCACTTGGCGAAGCGCGCCCCGCGGGCTCTGGCTGATGATTCTCGCCGGCGAGAATTTGGAGAGGCGGCGGTGATCGGGTGAGCAGCCAGTAAGTGTCGTGGTTCTTGTGTTCGGGGAGGCGGCGTGGGCGAGGCTTCTAGGGTACCGGCGTCTTCGTGTCGGAGAGGACCCCGGTGACGAAGTAGGCCGTCGTGCACCGGTGCGTGGCCCTCCTCCCCTTTCGTTTGACCTCGAGGACCATGCTCACCACTGAAGTGGCCGCGATGTCTGACAGCATTAGCTCGTCAGAGCTTGAGGCGGAGTGAGTATGGGCGGGTTCATCCAAGAGCTCTTTTAGAGAGTCGAGTGCGGGCGGGCCTCGGGGGTCGGGCTGGCCTTCGACTTCTTCGAGGAAGGCAGTATAGTGAGGAAGCCGTTCACCCTAGCCGAGGCGATGAATACTAAGGGTGGCCAAGCACCCGTGTAAGCGTATGCGCTCTTGGCGTTCTTGATAGGGCCCATGTTGCGGATGGCCTCGATTTTCTCGGGGTTGGCCCCGTGCCGCGCTCGGGTATGATGAAGTCGAGGCTTTCCCGAGGAACTCGAACACGCATTTCTCGGGATTGAGCTTTACCCAGACTCCACGAAACTTGTTGAAGACTTCTTTGAGGTCGAGGATGAGCTCTCCATGCGCTTCGTCTTGACTACGATGTCATCGGCGTGTGCCTCCACGCGCTTCAGGAAGCTCTTTGAAGACTTTACGCATGCACCTGCGAAGAGTGGCGCCGGCGTTCTTTGGCCGAGGCATGGTTCCGTGGCGAGAGAGCGCCAAAGGGAGTGATGAAGGAGGTGGCGGCTGATCGAGGCTCGTTCATCGCTGATTTGATGATAGCGGGTATGCGTCAAGAAAGCAGTGTGTCGCACCCGGAGGTGGAGTCAAGCGATTTAATTCGATGCGCGGCAAAGGAAAGCGGATCCTTTGGGCATGCCTTGTTGAGACTCGTATAATCAACACACATTCTCCATTTCCCATTCTTCTTCTTAACTAGTACGGGGTTGGCTATCACTAGGGATGATACACCTCCTTAACGAAGCCCGCCTCTAGAGCTTATCTATTTCCTCGACGATTACTGCGCTGCCGTCGTCGAACGTCGAACCGCTGCTTCTGCCGACCCGACCGAGCTTGATGTTTAGGAGTGCTCGGCGACTTCCCTCGGTATCGCGGGCATGTCAGGGGTCTCCTGCGGAGTCACGTCGAGGTTCGCGCGAAGGAAGTGGACGAGCTCGTTTTCCTATTTAGGGAGGCTCGACACCCGATTCTAAGCCCGTGCGCCCCCATCGTCGGAAACCTTCACCGCCTTAGCGTCCTCGTCAAACTCGAAGGAATCGCCGCCTTCTCGAGCTTCGGCCGGAGGAGCTTGCCCACCTTCTTTGGGCGATGCTCGCGGCCAGCTTCTTATTTCGGCCAGTCCTCTGCAGCGCACCGTGGGCGAGCATCTCGAGGATGAGCTTCTCAGAGCTTCGATAGAGGCGTCCGGGCGCATTCACACACCCGGCCTCCTTTGTCGCAAATGGCGGCACGCTCGAAGGTGGAGTTGACGGTGATCACACCCATCGCCCTGGGATCTTGAGCTTGAGGTTACGTTGTAGTTGGGACGGCCATGAACTTCGCAACCGCGGCGCCCCAACAGGGCATGGTAAGCGCTCTTGTACGGAGCACTCGGAAGGTGAGCACTTCGCTGCGGAAGTTGCTCGGGGTCGCCAAGATGACGGGGAGGTCGACCGGCCGAGCGAACGCCGCTTCCCGGGACTACCCGTGGATGGGTCCTCGTGGAGGGTCGGTCGAGCTCGCGGATGCCGGGAGCCTCCATGGTGTCGACGTAGAGGAGGTTGAGGCGCTTCCACCGTCCATCGACGCACCTTCCGAGCGCTTTGTGCCGACTATGGGATCGGCGGCCGAGGGGAACCTCCCGGGATGTGGGGCGTGTGCGGGATGGTCCTTCTTGTCGAAGGTGATCGGGGCCTCGGACCACTTGAGGTAGGAGGGCCTTGCGGGCTCGGTGAAGGGGACTTCACGCTATAGGGGCTACGCGGCGGCGCTTGGACTCTCACGCTGGTGGGCCGCCGAAGGCGGCGTTGGCGGCGCCGTCCTCGAAGAAAGCGTCCTTGTCACCCCGGCGGAGTCAAACTCGCCCCCGTGGTGCTGCGTCGCGCACCCTCTCCTTCCCTGCGCCCGCTACGAACTTTCGCGAGGGCACCGCGGTCCACTGAACGTGGTAGCGGCCCAGGGCCCTCATGGTTGGGGGCGGGGCGGTCGAGAGCTTCTTCTCGAAGAAGTCCTTGGGAGCAGGGCCGCGGCCTTGGCGCCCAGAGCTTCTTCTTTTAAAATGTGCCGGCAGAAGTCGTCCCTCGCGCTGCCGGCGCTTGTTCTTGTTCTTCTTCTTGGAGCGCGAGCGGAGCCTTGGCCGGCCTCGCCGGCGACCTTCTCCTTGCCCTTGCCGGGTGGTGCGGGTGGAGGGGCTGGGATGGCTCCTCCCCCGGCGTGGTTCCGTGGCGGAGGAGGTCCCTTCACCGTCTTGCTTGCAGGAGTGAAGGCTCACGGATGAGCGTCTCGCCGGAGGTCGTGCAGAAGGTGAAGCGGTGATGATCTGCATCGGTGGCGTCGGTGAGCTCGTTGTAGAGCTTGGAGCGTACGGAGAGTAGTCGCGCGGGCTCTCGTTCCTCCGCTGCGGCGGTGGGAGGGGGTCCCACGGCGCTCGGGCCTGTAGGTACCAAACGAAAGTTACATGAGACATCGCGGAGGTCGCGCGCGTCCCGATCATACCGGCGCTCGAGCCGGGGCGAGCCATGTCGGCGGTATATGGGGTGGGGAGATTGCGGATGATGAAGAGCTCGTCGTCGGCTCCTCCGCCGACACGCCGGGCGGGCGAGATCTTCGAGCCGACGGCGGGGTCCGGCCTCCGTTGTACCCTTGGATGGAGGTCGGGCTCGGGCGAGGAACGGCGCCGTGAACCCAAGCCCGGGCACCTTGGGCCTCCTCCCGTCGGGTGGTGCTCGCCCCCCGCGCTCCGCCTCGAGCTCCTGCACCACGTGGTGAGGGGGGAGCGCTCAGCCGCCTCCCGACCTCGAAATTCGGACTACGAAATTTGCAGCCCCTCGTCCGCCGCGGCGCGCCCCTCCTTCGTTTAGGACTGGCCGGGCGGTCGCTCGTCTCGTCTGTTGTCACGACGGGCCGCGGGGCCCGATAATGCGGGTGCTTCCTTCACGCCTCCGCACGCGTCGTCGCCGCGTCGGTGTCGGGCGTCGCGGTTCTCTCCACCACCCCGGCGATGGCGCGGACGCGTGGAGACTCTCCTCGGTTCGACCTGCTGGTTGGAGGCCTCGTGCTCTTTCGGGGCGTGCGTGCGACTGAAGCTCCACCGGCGCTCCCGCGGCCCTCTCAATGAGGAGCGCGGCGCCGTTGAGGTGGGAGCTTTTCGGGCTTCCGGTGCCTCGGGCTGGGAGTTCGTGAAGGTTCGATTGAGCTGCTTGAGGTGCCGCGTCGCTCGTCAGATTCCATGCGGAAGGTCGTCGGCCTCATCGATGCGACGTCGTGCTTCCCATCTCTCGAGCCCGCACTCGTCGTCGGCCTCCCACCTCCTCGGGAGGGCGTCGCGTTCTGTGCGATCTCACGCTCGACCTCTTTGAGCTCGTCGGGCGCTCGTGCACCCGCTGGGAGGGCCCCGTTGGGCGAGCCGTCGGAGGTCTCGAACCCGAGTGTCTTAGGTGTGTCTTTGGGAGGACTCGTCCTCGTAGTAGGCTAGCTACGCCGCGCCATCGGCGTTGGCACATGTAGCACTCGCGTGTGGGGTAGACCCCGCGAAAGCTCAAGCTGCCAACAGCGGTCTCGAACCCGGTCCGCTCCAAGCTTCGATCTTTGCGCCTCCGGGAAGGGAAAGTTGTTGTCCTGCGCGGATACACATCGTCGTCGCTGTGAGGAACTCGTCGCGGGAGAGCGTCGGCCGTCTTTTGTCGGGGACGACGTTGGAGACCCGATGGAGAAGGTGGCGTCGTGGAAAGTTTCCCCGTCGGCTCAGGGCTGAGGATGCGGGCGGTGCGATGGCGGCGAAAAAGTGGTTGGTCGCCGCCGTATGGGGGCTTAGCGGACCGGAAGTCGGATCCTCGCTGGGCGCACCGGCATCCGGCGTCGGCCGGCGTCGCGGATGAGGCGGGGCGTCATCTCGTCACCA
Source organism: Hyparrhenia diplandra (assembly GCA_015847255.1). NCBI lineage: Eukaryota > Viridiplantae > Streptophyta > Magnoliopsida > Poales > Poaceae > Hyparrhenia > Hyparrhenia diplandra. Next base: position 45,821 of record JADLZK010004508.1, on the reverse strand, counting down.
TCCGAGGAAGGTGGCTCCCGAGGGGCCCTCGAAGCGGTGCCGGCGGTCCGGGGTCAGCGCAGCAAGACGGCCGACGCGGAATCGATGGTGAAGGAGCCATCAAGTGGTGAACGTCACACTAAGCGCCCCTACCTTTACGCCAACTATCGCGGTCGTATACCACGGTCCACAAGAATCCACCGGGCTAATGTGTTACAACGATGGCTAGCTCAAGAACAATGACACGGAGGGGTATATCTTGGTTCGGGGCTACCGAGCACCCTAGTCCGATTGTGTGGCACTATCGAGCTCAAGCGCTCGTATCGGGGCGAATACAATTTGGCGAGGGGAGATGAGCTCCCAATTCTCGGTGGAGCGAGTGTGATCGGCGTGTGTGTGTGTGTGTGCTTTTACATTGTGCAAGAGGGCCTGCCTTTACCCAGTGGTAGGAGGCCCTCCTTTTATAGTCCCAAGGGGGAGCTCACGAGGCGCCATCGGGTTGAGGCGTTGATGGAAGAAATACAAGTAGGAGGGGTAGAAGAGAAGAATTCCCCTACCATGTCGGGCCTGCCGGGGCTGTCCGATCTGCGCTCCGGCCGCTATCCTATCCACGACGCGCCACTGGTCGCCGTAGAGTGGGAATGGGGCGGCTCGGGTATCTGCGTCGTGGTGCGTCGGGTGGCCCGAGCTCCGGGCTCGTCGGTCGGTGTAGAGGGGACAATGGGCTCGTCTCGCCGCCGCCGTACCGCCCCGTCGAGGGCCTGTAGCCCAGATGCTGCGAGGCGGACGTCGTGAGGGAGTGCCGCCCGGCGTATTAAATGCTAGTGCCCAGGGTGCGCGGGAAAGCGTGTGGCGGAGGCTTCGCCAAGGAACGACCTCGTGCTGCCGAGGTCATCCTTGTCGGCGTTTGTCCCTGCGTTTGTCGGGACTGGCGTGACGGCGGCTTCACGCCCCGCGTCTTCAGGGGATCTTGCCCCAGCTTGAATATATGTGATCATAGGTTGCGGCGCTGGTCGTGAACCGTGATCTCATGAATAAATGCGCCCGGATTCTCGATCGTTCTTGGGCCCGGCGGGGCTCGTTCGAGACGGAGAAGGCGCATTGCCCCGCGGTGGGGCGCTTTCGTCACGCTGCGCTCCCTGGGGGCTCATTCGAGACGGAGGTTTTCTCAGAGCGAGCTCGAGGCTCGTTCTGAGCCTCCGCGGTCCGTGAGTCTTCGACCAGAGACGGGGATGTCCTCATCGTATTTTTCAGCCTCTATGGGCGGGGGTAACACCCGTTGTTTGATGAAGTATGTTTCCTCTCTAGCGCGTTGCTACGGATGGGTTAGGATGATTGACTCGATCCGAATATCTGCGTCCCACAACACTATACCTATACATATGTACCTTATGCGCTTTTGGTGATTAATGTTACGTTTACATATAGGTTAGCGGCATCGGTAGGGGATCGCCCGGCCCATTTCGAGCCCACCTGACTCCCCCAACACGTGAAGCCCCTAGATCCTCCCATCAATTTGGCCGTACATATAAAAGAACGGTAGGCCGAGATCTTACGGATCGGGAAAGAGAAGATGGGTTGTTTACTAGTTGGGCCAAGATCGAGAAGCATCATGCCGTAAGGCCCATTGATGGCGAAACCCTATCCCATACCGTTTCCAATGCATTCCCTCCACCGCCGCATCAACGCATCACGAATGGACCGCCCGGCGCCATCGACTCATCGAGTCTTAGATGCACCGCCTATCACCGCACACACAAAGCGATTGGTGAGCCGCGAAGGGGCGGGCGCGGGGGCGGCGGGTGGATCACAAGCGGTACGGGGCGGCACTCTAGTCTGCGGCGGTATAGCTCCGGTCAAGGCAATTAGGCGAGGTGACTTTTTCTGTGCTTTCAGATTTCAAACCTAATTGCTCCGGTTTAGTCGATTGGAATTCATTGATTGAATTGAGTGTTTGATACTTTGATTTTATAATTTTAATTTTGTGCTGCGCCTGACCCCCTCATGGCTTTAAGTGGTCCCATATGAATGTAGTGCATCCTTTTAAATTTCTTCTCATGATGTATTTTGTGAATTACATGGTTAATGGATGATTTGAATATAAGATTATTAAGCTATTATTATATATTTGTCTTTTTGTGAGAGGTGATAGTAGAGTTAAGTCGTTTGTAGACTTTTATTCAACTCATTCTAAAAATTTTTCCTCGCTTCGTCCCTAAATGTTAGCATGGCCATGCAGCAAGGGCCATGACATAGTGGGAGCTTGCAAAGGAGAGCTGAAAGGAACATGTAAACGGGCAACAAACTAGAAGGACAAGAGATAAGAGCAAAATAGTTTATTAATTGATTGCGAGGTGTTTTGGACAATAAGACCTGTGTTTTACTATTTGCTAATTCAATGAATGAAGTGCGTAGCACACAAATTCAACGTTTGTGAGAGTCCATGGACAAAATACTCTGCTCTAGATCCGGAGTACTGGTGGTTACCTTGGCAAAGTTCGTCGCCTAGCATCCTGGGAAAAGTGTAGACGAGTCAATTGTCCATTTTTTTTTTTTTTTTGAGATGGGTGACTAGAAGTTTTTATTTTTTATACAAATCAAAGCTATTAACTTCTTTAAAAACAAGAATTGCACTACGGGTACTCTAGATTGGGAGTACCGGTGGTACCTTGGCAAAGTCCCCCGCCTAGCATCCTATTCCTAGTAGGTAGCCAGCCGCGTACAGTACGGGTAGCTAGCCCGGCCCTAGCCCCTAGCCTCTGCCGAGCCGTGGAAAAAAAAAAAAGAGGACCGACCTACCACCCCAGCCGCGCCATTAACCGCAGCAGCAACAGCAACAGCCGGCAGCGCGACCCCGTTGTGTTCGACCGGTGTTCCCGACCCGATCACCTCGCGCGCATCACATTGCCCGGCCAGCGGCAGCCGGTTCCGCCAATGCGAGTCCCGGGATCAATCAGGTCGCCTGCGCGCACGCGCTGCCGCCCATCTAGGCGGCAACTACTGGATGGCTGACGCGCATGTCCTGTGCGCAGCCCGGCCCGGGACGGGCGCGCCGCAGCAACAGCCTTTAACGCGCGCCGCGGCGCGGCAGCACCAGAGGTCGGTCCAGAGCAGTGAGCAGAGGTGCAGGCCATCCAGCACCGCAGCTGCACGCCTGGACCTGGACCTGCACCTGCAGCTGCAGCTGCAGCTGCAGGCGGCGGCATCAGAGGCAGCGAGCCAGAGCTCCCTGCCTGCACTGCACTGCTGCCCAAAGGGCAGAGGCCGGGTGGCGATCGATCCCGGGCCACGCAGAGGAATTTCTCAGAGCCCGGTCCCCACGCGGCGGACGACGATTCCCTCTCTTCTCTCCCTCGCCCTCGCCCTCGCCCTTCCCTCCTCCCTCCGTTGATGGATGGAATGGCTGGCCTGGCCTCTCTCTCTCCTAATCTATGGAAAAGCAAAGAAGAAAAGGACAGAGGAAAGTAAACAGCTGACCACCGCGCATAGAGAGAGAGAGAGGAGTGAGACGAGTGAGACGAAAGAAGCACCTAGCACAGGCCCCAGCTAGGGCGTAGGTGTAGGCTCTAGACTAGGGAGTAGGTCTTTTGAGTGCTCTCGCAAACTACTAGGCGAGATTCTTTTATAGTGGAGGTGATGCGAGGGAGGCAGAAAGGGCAGTGCAGTGTACTCCTAGCCTCTAATCCTTGTGGTTCTTGCGCTTTTAGCTTTAGGAAGCTCTCCTCCTTTGGTTTCGCGTTCGCGTAGCCTAGACGACGGCCACTGTGCCTCATCCCTGTCTGCTCAGCTTATCAGCTCATCAGCAAGCGTGGCGTCGTCGTCGGGGCGGCGCTTCCCGTCCGACACCACGGCGATCGCGGGCTGGCTGCCGTCACTCGCCGGCGGTGCCACCGCCGGCAGGGGGACGACCTGTCCCTGGGTTTCAATGCCGCCGGCGCCGTCTCCGCCTCGTCCGGCGCTGGCGCCTCGCTGGCGGCAGGGGCTCTGGGGCCCCGCGGCGTCGCGCCGCCAGGCTGCCGCTGCCGCCGCGGCCGTGCTCGGGTACGGGGCGGTAGGCGCCACCGGTGACGTCGGGATGCTCTTCGTCGCGCCCGCGGGCTCGTTCCACCACCAGCAGCAGCAGCGGGCGGCCCACGACCCCGTGCTGCCGCTCATCACCGCGGCGCAGCGCACCCTCGTCGACCCTGACATCGCCGCCGCCGCCGCCGCCGCCTCCGGCAACGGCAACGGCAGGCCGTCTGCTGGTGCCATCCAGTTCTGGCACCAGGAGCCGGCCCCGGAAGGGTCCCCCGGCAAGAAGGCCATCGTGGCCATGACGACGGACCACGGCCGCGGCGGGTCTGGGTCCGCGTCCGGCGGGGTGACGTGCCAGGACTGCGGCAACCAGGCCAAGAAGGGCTGCGCGCACAGCCGCTGCCGCACGTGCTGCAACAGCCGTGGCTTCGAGTGTGACACCCATGTCCGGAGCACCTGGGTGCCCGCCGCGCGCCGCCGGGAGCGCCTGCAGGTCGCCGCGGGCGCCTCCCCCTCCTCCGCCCACGCCCGCCGCCACGGCCAAGAAACCCCGCCTCGCGTGCCCGACCCCGACCCCGACGACGACGACCAATTCGCGCGCCTCCACCTCCAACGCCACCACGCCTCGCAGCTTCGACACCTCCTCGAGTCACCAAGGTAACCAACCGCATCGATCAGAAATCACACGCACGCATGTTGGCATTCCATGCGATCGATACGCACGCACAATTGCGCAGCGACAAAATTCAAGAACGCTCAATCACTCAGCCGGCCATTGATGAACTAACTGATTTCCTCGTCCGGCCTCCGCATGCAGACGCGCGTCGTTTAAGGACAGCCTGCCGCGGCAGGTGCGCGGGCCGGCGGTGTTCCGGTGCGTGCGTGTGACGTCCGTGGACGACGGCGGCGGCGGCGGCGGAACGGCGAGGTCGCGTACCAGGCGGCGGTGACCATCAACGGGCACCTGTTCAGGGGCCTCCTGTACGACCACGGCGCCGAATCCGACGCCCGCGCGCCGCCTCTGCCGCTGCCGCGATGCCCACCGCGTCCGACCTCAACCTCAGCAGCAGCGCCGCCCCCAACCTGTACAGCGGCCCCAGCGCACCGCTCATCCTCGGCGGCCTGGGCTACGGTCACACACCATCATGAACCGGATGAGAAGCAACACACTGCAAGACCGAGAACCGGATGAGAAGCAACACACTGCAAGACCGAGCAAGGCTGGTACTAGTTTGCTCGCTCCATTGTCTGTCGTTGGCTCGCTTTCTTTTGGTTACGTTCGTTTCAGCTCATTGTGACAGCAAGCGATAGTAGTGTTAGTACAGTAGTAGTAGTGCAGTAGCTCAGTTTCATGTTACTGACAATGTTGCCATGTCGTGCCAATGGAAAGTGCATCTTTGTAAAAACTGGAAAGGGGTGGGAGGTCACAGCGCTGGGGCTGTTTCCCTTTGGAACTAGTGAATTCATCAAGGATTTCCATGGAACCTAGGCTTCGCGTCCACAAATTTCACCTAAACTTTGTGCTAGGAACGAGCCAAATTTGATGATTCTATAGGAACGGGCCAAAGAATTTCCCGTGAACGGGGCTCTAGGAGCAGTTCTTTACTGACTAGTAGTACTTTGTCTGTTGATGGACGGGATCGATAATTGGTGTTTGGTTTGGCTTTGGCAGCTGAAAAGTTTGACTCTTTTGATCCCATGCTCACCAAATGCCGTGACTTGAGTTACTACTGTCGTCTTTTGCGTGCTCTGGGCTCCATGCACGCGCCAATATTACTCTAAAATTCTCTTGTTATACCCACTTTGTTAAGCTACACGCCTACGGTGACAGTTTGTTTGACACGGCCTACGGTGGCCGCCAGTTCTACTACTTTTGCGTGTTTTGGTTGCCTGCTATTATATGTGCTGTTAAGCATCTTATCTACGCATCGGAACTTGTAGCTAAGGCCTACTCTACTTCTACTAAAAGGCCAATGTGCAACGCATGTGCTGATTACATTTCTTTTACTCTACTAAAACCGATCTTTGTTTACACTGGTCCCATTTGGGGGTGTCACTGTAGCGGCGAGAGGCGACAAAAAAAATGAGTGTAATACCGCTTTGATTATGAATATGGCAATCACATGGAAAGTCCAAGGTATAAATAAATCGTTAATTGTAAACAAAGATCGTTTAAACTGTCTGCTGGTCTTATTTGTTTAGGACGAAAGGGCAATCGGTGACTTTCTTTGTTTTCTCTTTACCGGGTGGTTGCAGAGGCTCTGCTGATGTTGATTCAACTTCACACCCTGACGTTATTATGCCCACCTTTGTAATTTAATTTCTGTTTTTTTTTTTTTTCAGTGACCAGGTAGTTTTTTTTTTTTTTTTTTTTTTTTACCCAAGTAGTTGAGGCGGGCAGGATGACCGCATGCGGAGAAAAGGCATTTTGACCGTATGTGAAAATGCATTTTTACTAGTGTTGACTGAATTATTGTTAATTTTTTTTAATCTCGATCGGTATAATTCCTCATTGATGAAAAGAGATCGTGATGGTCATGGCATACAACATTATCTGCACATTTTACAACATTATCTCTGGCCCAACTCGCATTGCATACAGTAAAGGCGATGTGTGGACGCAGAACCTTGTTCATGGACCATGGACGTACAGTACGTTTTGGGACCTCCTGTGTTTAGGTTGGAGCAGTAATTTGTCTTGTCTGTTTCTCACCGTACTCGTGTCGTGTCCAATGATTGATCCCGCAGCACGAACGCAATATTTGTATCACATGCATTGCATTGCGTTGCATGATGGTGGTTTGGACTTTGGAGGAGGAGGAGTCACTAGTGCTGTGATCTATGGAAAATTTAAGCCAAACGCGATCTTGTCAGTTGTCACCGTCACGCTCACACCTGGTGGTGGTGTTAAGCATTATTGAATGCGTGTTGATGGGGGCTAACCATATTTTGTTTGGTCCATGCGGCGGTGCTCAGCGCTGTGCCTAACCTTTCGGGGAGCAAGGTCACTGTTCAGGGCGATTCTTTTTGATTATTTGATTGATGCAGTCAGTACTTGTACTAGAATCTCGGTGAATCCACAGCCAGCCAGTGGCGTACGTTGTGCATTGACTAATTAAGTAATTAGTAACCATAAAAAATAGAATCTCGGATTAGTAGCTAGCCTTTGCTTAGCTTCCGCTTTAATATCACGGTTCCCCTAAAAAGCGCTTTTTATGGCGTTTTTTCACTTATACTTTTATTAAAAAAATACATAGGAATGTAAAAAAACTATACTTTCATGAAATGATGAAACAAAACCTACTCGTATCTGTTTTCAACTGTATCCCATTACAAGATGATGTGAAAGTATAGCCTTTAATGATTGACTTGTCAACCATAAACCGATATGTGTTTACTTGTGAATAGACTGGGTTTGAGATAACAAGAATAGTTAAGTGCACCACTAAACTTTAAAAATACATTCTGGCCCCTTAAACTTGTTAAGCGGTACACATAGGCCCCTGAACTTTAAAAATATATTTCTACCCCCCTAAACTTGTTATTTGGTACAATCGCATGCCCATGAATAGTAACTTTTGATATTTTTCCAAACCTTTTTTAGAAATATACAACTTAAGAAGTAAGGAAGGGGTACCGAGATCTAAAGTTTTTCAATTTTTTGTAGGATGGTAGAGTGAATAACAAGGATGATAATGGAATAAAAATGTTATTTTTTTAAAATGAATTATTGCATTTAAAAAATGCTTAAACTTATATATTATTCTATGAATTTTTTAGGGTATTCAAATGACAATAAATATCTTAAACATTCATATTTATGCATTAAATAATAACCAATTTTTAAACTTCAAATAATAAATAGTTTAGCTTTATAAATGTTATTCTTTCAAAATTAGCTTAAATTTGATATTTGTAAAAGCAACTTAATTTTTACCCATGTAACAAGTGTTGAACAAAGATACCAAACTTGACTAGATTTCAAATGATGCACATATATGGATTTTTTGAGATTCTTATTACCATTTGAATATGCTAAAAATTCATAAAATTTATAAGTTTGACCATTTTTTAAATTCAACAATTCAATGTTTTTTTTTTAAAAAAAAATTCTATGCCATTATCATCCTTCTTATTCATTGTACCAACCTACAAAATATATGTATTTTTTTATCTCTCTAGGTACCCCTTCCTTGCTTCTTAAGTTGTTTCTATAAATGTTTTGGAAAAATATCAAAGTTACTGTTCAAGGGTCTTAATAAGTTTAGGGGTTAAAAATACATTTTCAAAGTTCATGGGCATATCTGTACCACTTAACAAGTCTAAGAGGCTAGATGCATTTTCGATATTTTGGGGTCTATGTGAAACACGCTTACAAGTTCGAGAGCCCCAAGTTTATTTAACTAAAAAAAGACTAGTTTTTTTTACATCAAACAACCATATATTGATTAGCAACAAGAAGTTGCAAGAACCTTCACAAAAGGAAGGTTTACAGAGTGCAGTGCTCCACTAAGTGGACACTGATGATCAACGCCTACATAAGAACAGCCTGGTCAATAAGTTTCTGACTGGATTACAGGGTCGTGTAGGCAAGCCTAGCTAAAATATCAGTTGTGGTATTTAGATCCCTGCTAATAGTGTAGATCTTGGCACCTGTGTTGACTATGGCATTGTCAAAAATCCGGGTGTAAGTTTTCATCCTCCAGTCCGGTGAGTGTGTGTGGTCTTCAGAGTTTAGGAATATCACCAACTGCCTGCAATCAGAAAGGAAGGAGACCTCTTGGAGGTTGAGCTTGGTCGAGAGTAGTCATGCTAGAGCCAATGCGGCCGCCTCAGCCATGATTACTGAATTTGCTTCAGTCATAATGGCCCTGATGTAGATGGAGTTGGCCGGATGGACCTGCGTGTTGACAAAAAGTATACCTATGCCGGCTCTTCTTGTGTGTTGTGGGTGCTGATCCGGTGATGTTGAGGCATCCACAAAACATCTAACTCCTGGAAGTGTGGCGGGCACATCGATTGTGAACTTGTCCATCAAGTTGCCTGCAATATGAGATGACATACCTTGTGATAGATCAGCCGGTGGAGGGTGGTGATCACTGGTGTCGACAGTAGCATGAGGAGTAGACCGAGGCAGTGACTGCATCTGCTGTGGAGGATGCTGACCGTGGCTGTTAGCATGGGGAGGTGGTTGTGCATGCTGTTGTCTGAACATGAGTATTAACCTCTTGTTCTGATTGTTGTAGTGCCTATTCATGAGATTGTAGGTGTGCCTTTGCCTTCATGTGTACCTGAAAGGAAGACCAAGTTTTTATTTGGAAACGATTATCGTTCCTGACTTTCCATATATACCACAAAGTAAAGATAAAGTTGCATAAAGTTTCCTCAGAAGAGTTAGTGGTGATTAGTTGGGGAAGTGCAGCCTAGACACCATCTTACCGTTCAGAGATCGAGTGAGTGGGGAGGGGGGGAGTGAAGGTAGCCCAAACCTGTGTAGGGAGTTCACATTTGAAGAATAAATGGACATCATTTTTTTATTGGCCACATCTAGAGCAAGGTTTGACAATATATCGAGTGAGTGGGGAGGGGGGGGGGGCGTGAAGGTAGCCCAAACCTGTGTAGGGAGTTCACACTTGAAGAATAAATGAACATCATTTTTGATTTGGCCACATCTAGAGCAAGGTTTGACAATATGAACTGAAAATCTACCTGCCCACTCCCCAGTAGCCAAAGCCCTTCTTATGAGTCTCCAAGAAAAGGTTTTTAAGAGAGGAGGGATTACCTTGCTCTTCCATACCTTTTGGAGGATGAGATTTACATCTTGTGATATACTTCTTGTACCTTGGGTAGGCATGCTTTGACCTTCTTATTCTGTCAGTTTTTTTGTAAATTGCCTATACCATTTGTAGGGGATCCACCGAGAATATCCTGCTGTTCGAGGAACTACCTGCACTTGTTGAATGGCTTGGGCAGCCTGTGGGAGACTAGGTTGAGTGGACAACCACACTTCTCACCCAACGAAAGGCATAAATATATCATCTAATAGTAAAATAAAAGATGATATTGTTTGCTTAGTTGTATAGTAATAGATTACACAATGCTTCATGTTTTATGAATTCTCCGTCAAAACAAACAATGTAATAAATGATACATGCGTGATGTTGGTGTCCATGTCATGTCGTCGACGCGTAACGATTCCCCTGACCTAGAGCCGCAGAGCTCGGCGATGGTGGGATATGTGAAGACGCCATCCACGAATTGGAGGAGGAGGAGACCGTCGCCGCTTGTAGCGCGTACCGTGCCGCCGAGGGCGAGGGTGGTGCCCACGGTTTTCCAAGCGGCGTCGAGGTGGAGCCGAGGATTGATGTGGTGGTCCGGGACGAGGAGGTGTGAGGTGCACGTGGGCTCCGTGGAAAGCAAGGCAGAGCCTAGCTCCGGCGAGTCGACCAACCTCGTCTGGTGGATTATCGCCTACGGAGGAATCGTGGCACACGTGGAGAGGCCGTGGCGGCCGAGGCGGAGGTGGAGGCGGGCGATGGATACAGCGGCCAAGTGGCAGCTACCCATTGGTTGCTTGCCCTGTTCTGCCGTGCACGACGCGACGTCACAAGTGTCCCGCCAAAATGTTCCGCTATCTTGGGCGAGGCAAACCACAATATGGCCCGCGGGCTATAACGTCCGCCCAATTTATGTACATCAACTATGTACAGTTTAACTCGATTAGTACAAGTTGCTCTAAAAAAATGATTAGTACTCTCACTGCACTTGGAAATAATAATCATATTATCAAAGTAAAAGTCACATATTGACACTAAATTTTTCTTATAATACATAGTCAATTGTTAAACAAAGCAATATCAACTTAGAGACATTTTGAACACAAAACATATCACTGTAAACTTGTGACGAGTGATGACAGTGCGTACAAATTGCAAATCTTCAATTAAGCTTACCGCTGACTCACACAAATAGGAAACCAGTAACCACAAATCAAACAACCAGTGTCAAACATTTCATCAAACTACAATAGCAACTAGACAAATGAGATATTGGTAATACCACCGTATTACAAAGACAAGCCAGGTTTCCCAAATATATTTTTTTTAAGTAGGCTCGTTTCCCAGATTACCAGCAGCTCAAACCCACGAGAGAAAAACCTGCACAGCTCCACATTTGGGGACACCCAAAATCTGTATTTTCTCCAACATTTTTCTTCAAACTGATGTTGCAAACGTGCATTATTTGAACCAGAGTATGATAGGAAACGAACAAGCAAGTAGTGAACCTCAACCAGCTTCCAGTTCACCTCTTGGCCGAAGGGTGGGTGGAAGTTCAGAATAGCGGCTTCCTTGCTGTTACATCTTGAACAGAAAATAAAAGGGCAGCGCTCTACCTATATCAATATCCCACTTAAAATGTTCAACAAGCCTACTGAAAGTGACACTAAACAATGGCCAGACATATCCTAGAGTAGAATAACTGCATCAGCAAAGCCCAACAAAATCCGAGCCTCTGTTTAGCCAATAATTGCCAAAATGAGGGCTTGGCAATTGTGGCCCTACTGACATTAACAAAAAGAAAGAGAGTACTCCTAGTCTATCAGCAAGCCTTTGACCGTTCAATTCCATGAACCCGGAAAATAAACAGGAAACATCAGGGGCACCATTGAATGAGTGATATCTGATACGAGAAAGAACCAAATTTTTTGGTTATTTATGAGCACAAATAAACAGGAGTGGTGGTAATTTGATACAGTCCTCTGGATTTTGTTGAAAAAGGTACATTCCATGCTTACATTCTACTGCACAAACTTATGACAGTATTGCAAATTAGGAAGCAATGTAGAAGTCAGTAACTCATGTTTGGAGTGGCGACGAGTCCCTGGCCGAGCTATACCCAGCTCTTTACAGCCACTCCACTTTCAAAGATGCATCAGTTTGGGAGATGGTTCAGTCTGGGGTACGTCACTGCATGGTGCCAAGAGTTTCAGTAGCTGCGGCTCAACAGCTTGAGTTTGCAGACAGCCTCGTGGCCTCTACCGCTCTGTCCTCTGAACCGGACAGGCGTGTGTCTATCTTCAGCAAGGAAACAATGGCCTTGACAGTGGCAGCATCTACCTGATGCTTAAAGCGCGTGGACAACCGGCCGATGCTCGGTCCTCTTATCTGGAAGAACAAAGCCCCCCGGCGAGTACAAATGTTCATGTGCCTTCTGGTCAAGCGCTGTATTCAGAGCCGCACCGTGCTGGCAAAAAAAACATGTTCTGCATGATACAACCTGCGAGGTCTGTCACGCTGAAGACGAAACCCCAGACCACATCATGTTTGGATGTGCCGCCGCCAAACAGTTTTGGGAACGGCTGAACATGGCAAACGTACTACAGCTTGGTGTCACAGACTTACACTTGATTCAGCCGCTGGCAACCTTACCTTCAGCAGAATTCAGTGCCTTCATAGCTCTCTCATGTTGGCATCTTTGGAAGGCAAGAAATGCTGCAGTCTTCAGGAATGAACAGCCCACGGTCGATCAAGTGTTCAGAAACTGCAAAGAGGCAGCCAACATAATATATTCAGGTGGGGAACACCTCCCCCCGTGACTTTTTTTTTTTAAAAAAAAAGGAAACTAAGCAATTATTTATGTTTCTATAATTGAGAAGTTCTACTGGACCAATGTGAAGTTTGTCTTAAGTCACAATTGGCAGTTCAAAGAACAATTACAATCTACAGCTAATGCAAAATCTGGATTAAAATGCGATAGAAATGCTTATTACTAATTTAGAAAGTTTAAAAATGTCACTACAACACTGCAGAATAGTAATCATCCATACCATAAAACCAACGTAGAAAATTCCTTTTTTAATGAATCTGTCGTGATCTGGGTATTACTCCAAACAAATGGCAATGCTAACTATTGGGCAGCAAAAGAAGTTAGTCACAACTTTCATTTCCTTAACACGGGGAACACTGAAAAAATAAAACAGGAAACAAAAGAAGCAGCAGCAGTAGAAACGGCAGGATATATAAACCAAGCAGAGGCGATCGCCAATTCATCATACATCCTGTCACATGAGCGTTCACAGATCCTTCTCTTGCAATAAACAGAGCATGTACCATCTTACGTGATGGCCGTAGCATACAACCGAACTTAGTCATTCTACTGAAATGTTCTCAATATTCTTCCCAGTAACAACGAGGGTCTTCACACCAAAAACAAAAATATCTTTCATACTTCTCCGAGAAAGACAACAAAACTAAAACTGCAATGTCCAATAAAAACCCAAGCTTCTCCAAGATTCCCCCAAAATGAAGGGTCTGCAAGCTGCCACCCATCACCTTCCAAACTAGTTTAAACCCCCTTTCAGTTGATTTCTATAGAACCTGAATCAAATAGGAAACATTAGATACAATTCTTGGGCCTGTTTGATTCAGAGGTGCCATTGGATAAAAATTCTTCTTGGATCCTAATATCCAACACAATCCAAGTTTCATTGAATTTTGGGATTCTAAAAATTCGTGAGTAGATAATGCAGACAGCACTAGGACCCAATATGTAAAACTGCATTGAAATGGTCAGTCCAAAGTTCAAATCTCCAGAATAGATTTTGCGGTCATTGGATATGTTGTCTCAAATTTCACACAGGTTCAACACTACAACTTGAAGGTCCATACAAGTGACCCTTTTCAAATTGCGGATAGAATGGAGTGAGACGGTCAACATAGACAAGACATCACAAATATGTTCTTTCACACCATGCTTTGCCAGTTATTAGGATGGCAGGAAAGTGGTGATGCACATGCACTATATAATCAAGCAAGCATGCCACAAGCACTAAATTGTTATATTTCTCTTTTACTAACCATCTGTAAGGGTATACTAAATTACATATCCCCTTTAATAATGTGATCACAGATATATCCAAGATACGAGTAAACGGCGGAGGAGATGCCTAAATAAGATTTCTGGCAAGTTATTGAGCTTGCTGTCGTGCAAAGAACAGAGATGTATGCTGCTAGGGGCCACTACATTCTAACTGAACCGAGTAATCCCACTGCAAAGCCCCCCAACTCCTTCTAAAAAGAAAAAAAAATCCCAACAAAACAAAAACCTCCTCAAGACTTCTTCATCAATAAGACAAATAAAAGCTAAACAGCAAGGGCTCATAATCTGAGGGTGACAAATAAAAGCTAAACAGCATTACTCTAGTCTCTAGTTATGATAAGTTTCTATGGTGAAGTTTTATTCAAGATAAAACTGCTAATAGTTGGAGTATCGAGCAGTTTAACGCAAAATCTGAGGGTGAAATTCTTAAATCAAATAGCACAACTCCAAAATGAATTGTTTAATACTTAAATTTGTGAAGATGAACAAGATAAAGAGAATGAAATCAAGTACACAAATCTAATACAAATTCAGGCCTCAAGGGTTTGTTATGCCAAAAATTTAGACAGGAACATTGTAACTATTGCTCCACAAAAATCAAACTGTTGCTATTTCGAAGCAGAATATCTTTCACAAATTATGGGCTAACAGATTCATAAAACAATGTGTTCAAGTTTCCCACATTGGTCAAATATTACCAATAAACCCTGCCCTTACAGAAACTTGTACACAATTACCATCGGTGGCAATCCTCAAAACAATTTGATACTATTATGCACAAAACCTCCAACTAATACTATAAAATTTCAGCGGATATGTAAAATGAAAAGGCATGTATCTTAGATTTAGTGAGACCATATCATTGTAAATGTCTTGCATAATAAAATATTGTGAACAAAATAATAGGGGATATATTGTAATAATACCTACTTCTAGCTAGGCTGAAATTTTATTTCTAACTACGCTGCAAAAGAGAAGTTATGGATGTATAATACAATGTATATGGAAGCAACATGCATACAGAAAAGAGCAAGTGAAAATTAATAACCTGAAGAAGGGACGGGTTGTCCCAAGCCACGGTGGGAGGACACACACTTTTAGGAAAGACGAATTTCTTCGGACACCATCATCTATCATTGAGCAGCCAAGCAGTTTCTTCCTAACCATGTCAACAGCTATATCATGGTTGTCGATTGTGAGATACATGACGCTATCGTTTAGTGGATCAATGACACTGATCCGTAGGGAGCCCTGATATGGGTGACATTCTCCAGCCTAGAGCCGGCTGAACGCCACCTGGTGTTCCATCGTCCAGCCATTCCCGCAGTCGTCAAGGATAAACGAACTAAGCAGGAAAGGCTCCTCCCCGGAGGGCCTGGACACCTCTGTGGAACGGAGCCTCCCCTGACTAACCCCCACGCGACGGTAACTGTCTAGGTCCTCCACGGGCTCTATCACGCGGCCCCTCGGCAGCTCGACGAAATGCAGGTCTGGTCAGTCGCTGAATGGGCAGCGGAAACGACGCCGCAACTGATGTCGACCCACCACAGTCGGCCGGCGAAGGCCACCACCTCCATCGAGCGCCCCAGCGGGTGTGGGGATGGGGACGGCAAACCCACCAGCTTGTCCCACTTTCCAGTTTGCGAGAGGAACAGCCGCATGACGAACCTCTGGTGTCGCCAGGCCATCGTTGTCGAATTCGAGCATGGCGACAGCGTACCTGTCAGGTGGCTGGTCCGGGCGTTCCGATTGGGTGAGGATGCCGATGTCCGAGCAGGAACCGATCTTCTTCGAGCCATCCATGTCGGGAAGGCGGAACACCTCGCCGCTGAGGGGGTTGCAGACGAGGCGCGTGATGTCGGCATCCTGGAACAAGCCGCTCAGTGCGCGTGCTAGGTCAGAGCAGCCCTTATTGGCGACGATGGGAGCCGCAGTGTCGCCGAGATCGACGAATTCGAGGAGCAGGAGGCCATCGGCGCTCGCGGCGCTAACGATCCCCCCGCCGAAGAACTGCAGGTTGCCGGTGAGGTGCGCGGGGACGAGGATCTGGGAGATGCACGGCAGTGCGGCGAGGTGGAGCAGCGCGGCGCCGGCGAGTCGACGAGCACGGGTAGAAACCATCGCCCACGGAGGCCGCTGCGACCGCGAGGCGGCCGTGGAGAGGCCGCGACGGAGGCGGCTACCGCGCCGAAGCAGCCGAGGAGACGCCGGAGCGGCATCTCTGCGGGCTGAGGGATCGCTGGCCCGCGGCCGGATTGGTGGTGCGCTGACGCCGCGAGAGGGAGAGTGGGGTTTTGCACTTTTGAGGAAGGGATGGAACCGGCGAACTGCGATTGCCACATGCCAGGAGGATGTGTAGAGACATGAGTTCAGCGTGGACTCGTGGACTCGTTCCACCTGGGCTCGTCTACAAAGTTTTCAAATCAGTGCGTGATCTATTGAGTTGGGTCTACGGACAGCTTGGAGTTGATTGGACGAGCGTACACCACCGAAGGAACCGGGAGAAGGCTGACGATATAAACCTGTCAGCGCAAGCCCCGAGACAACAGACAAGCTCCGATATAAAACTTTAGGAGCACCGTAGATGATGTTATAAAATCTCCTGTTCGGACGATGTAGAGATTTTTTATTCAAATTTTCATAATCCCATCTAAATGAGAGGAAAAGGTTGTCATGAGAGTTTCGAAAATTTGTTCCGAGGAAAAGGTTGTCATGGGAGTTTCGAAAATTTGTTCCGAGTTATGTGTTATTATAAAGGAACAATTGTGTAACTGTCCGAGTCTAATTGCTCGTTTGCCCCCCTTTTTAAACTTTGCTCATTTACCCCTGTTTTTAGTCTTCCAATTGCTCGTTTGGGCATCTGCGTAATTATTTTAATTACTGGTTTGCCCCTATTAGGGGCATTTGCGCAATTGGAAAACAAAAAAAGGGGCAAACATGAAGTATATCAGCCGCGAAAACATGGCTCCTCTCAGCTGCTTCTTACAAGTTTGATGTAAATTACTATAAAATTATCATCGGTGCTCTTTTTGGCAAACGTTTTCGAAAACAGATTTAGCTCCATCAAAGAAAATGCTCTATAAGAGTCCACCAAACTGACCCTTAGACGTTCCTGGTGGTTGATTCGGCAATTTGCTGGTAAGAAAGAAGGAAATCGAATGCACACAGGAAATTTGGAAATGATAGTTTGTTTTGCTTCAATGGTCACGTTCAATGATTCATAGTACTCAGCAATCAGAATGTTCAGTTGCAACACAGTAACCCAAAAAAGTCTTCTGATTTCCTATCACATCAAATCTTTTACCACAGGCATGGAGCATTAAATGTAGGTAAATAAAAAAACTAATTGCACCGTTTGACTGAAAAGTGCGAGACGAATCTTTTGAGCCTAGTTAGTCCACAGTGGGAAAATAATTACCAAATACAAACGAAAAGTGCTACAGTTACCCAACCCAAAATATTTCACCAACTAAACACCCCCTCAGCAGGGATCCTATCAGCAACCGGCAGAAGTTTTCCCAAGATGAATACTACTAAGAAACCTCTCAAGGCATGTTTTAGAGAATTCTAAACTACATCACTGCTTTACAACACAGTAAATGAACCAGAGTAACCAAAAGCTTATATTTATGCTTTACAATACAAAAATGATCAAACTCCTAGATCAAAGCGGATATTCTTTTTTCTTTCTAGACACTAACCTATGTTAAACTGTAGAAACTTGGCCACAGTCCTACACTTCAGATATTGATATCAATTCAATGCTCTTCTTTTATTGACCAATGATATTCTTCCATTTTTTGAACAAACCCCATACCAGCTGGATGCTGGAATAAACTAGGAGTACAACTCAGACAAACCATCAATCATCTCTCGTCCTCCCACCCCGGAATGTTTGCTGTGGCCTCATTGACCATCTTCACAAGGGTGACCTGAAAAGGAAATTCAGATTAAAATACAAATATAGGATGCCATCGTCAGTAAAACCCCAATGTTAGCCTTAATGCTAAATGATAAACAGTCAGCTACTTGCCATTTAGCCATTATTCTGGCTAAACGGCCACTAAAATGGGCAAAACAACCGTTTAAACATGATAAATAGTCAATTAAATGGAACGCGTGCACCACCATGTAGCGTTTAGGCGGTGTGTAAACAACCGTTTAGGCGAACAGTCATATATCCTGATTTTCGATTATATCTATACAAACACACCAAGGCTATAGAGTATGAAACAATTATAAGGATTCTACTGAAACTGTTGAACATAAATCCCATAAGTTCACCCTACAATTTGCAATGAACTTGTGATGCCATTTGAGCTTCCTCAAATGTCCACTCCATCGCTGCATGGATTGCCAGCAAAAATGGCAGCAGCTCTGGATGACAAAAAACAATAACAACATTTCAACAGTGTCTTGGCCCAATTGGATAATACTAGTCTTGAAAAGAATAACAAAACAAATTAAGAGCTACATATTTAACATATGCAAAACTGGGATGACCTGCTCTTTCAGAGTTTTTAATATATTGCAATAATCAACAATTGAAGATTTGGCAAACAAAGCAATTCTACAAAGGTTATGTCGAGGCACTCCCCAGATCCTTCAGAACATTCCCCAAGAATCTAATGCAAGAAAAGAAGAGTATGACAATTTTTTCTTTTCTTAAGGCAGAAAAACAGTATGCACCTACTTTCAAACTTATTGGGATTTCAGTTTGGTTCTTAACAAGTCTGGTCAGATCCATCACAATTGTATTAGAATCAAGGTTTTTAAAGAGGCAAGGCAAGACGTGGCGAGCCACTCTTCAAGTCCACTAGGCGGCGCCTCACGCTACCATAAGGTGAGGGAAATAGCAGCAGGGAATAGGCAAGAAAAAAAGAGGGAAAAAAAAAAAAAGGAAAAAGAAAAACAAGTAAAGTACAAATATAAAGAGAAGTGCTCAGCCCAACCCACGAGTGCTCTCTTGTACTTATCCCTTCTCAGGTCACCTCACATGCCGCCTGGGAACTCTCTACTTCTCCTTCACGCCGCCTGGGTCTCTGCTTCTCCTTCACGCAGGCGCCGCTGCATCTCCCTCCTTGATGCAGGTACAGCACCGCTGCATCTCCTCCCTCATGGCTCACGCAGGTGCGGCGCTGCCCTCCCTCCCTCATGCTGCTCTTGGCTGCGCGCGTTCAGCCGCTCCTTCCCTACCTCTTGTTGCTGCTCCCTCAGATTCCCATCTCGATCAACTGTCGCCTCCGTCGCAGATGACCCAGGCGGCAGCGGATTTGGTGGGGATAAGCAAGGAGGCAGCTGCATGGCCTTTCCCTATCGCTTTCCTTCCCGATTCCTCCATGGCTATCTCGCTACTTTTGGCTAGGCATCGGGGGCGCCTTACTCCCTACAAGTGCCCTTGTCGCCTAGGCGACGCCTTAAAAACACTGATTAAAATAAGAGCGCACATGTTTCCCTTTCTGACCAAAAGACAAAGCATGTAATCATCCTAAAGCTTTTGGTGCTGAACTCATATTACAATAGCATAATTGCATGAATATACACTGATGACTGAAAATGCATATCATTGAGGATCAATCAGTTGTAGATATCAATATGATCACAAAGCTTAAGCTAACAAGTGATAGTTCTCTAATATTCATAAAAATAGGTTAGAACATCAGGTGATAAAAAAAAAAATATCACAAATGATCTTAGATATAAACTGTGATTTTGGTTCATTCAAATTCTACAAAGCAATATCTATGAAAATGGACCTCTCTTGCCCTTAGTAAAAATGAACTCAGACACTAGGGTGCAAACAATAGGAGGCAACATGGGGGGGTGGTGTTAAATTAGCAAGGACAAATTAAAGTGCCCTAGTGCAACACCTGAGACAAATTTATATATATTTTCAAGCAGTTTCGAATTTTCATATGAACGTGAAAAAGGCCAATCATCTATAGAAGCAAAAGAGCAACATGCATCCCCAACATTACAAACATTATGCACATACCACACTTTCAGGAACTCCTGGAGGGGGGCAGCGAAAGATTTCTTGGTGGCGGTGATTGAAGGTAAGATCTTTTGTCAAAACGCCATTCACCGATTTTCCCATAAGTTAGCACACCCTGAGTTAGCACAAAAAATAGCATAAGCATATCATCTTTCTCTGATGTAGAGCAATAGAGAGCATCAGCATGGTTGAATATTCAATAGATGCTTAGACTGAAGTATTATCACCTTCATTGAATAATCACATCCATACGTGTAATGGATGATGAATGTGTTGTCCGTTTTCAGGTCCCAAGGAGGCTGCAGTCATCATGAAGCACATCTTAAGTGAAATAAACTGTCATCACCCCACTATGAGATGATCTATCTAATGACAAGACTTCTCATCACCTGAATCATAAAATCTTTACGGAGACTATAGCGCACACTGTGCAGTGCACTAGCAACAGCGTATGCATACCTGCAAATATGGAAGGGAAAGAAATTAATAGGAATAGCACATGTTGAGGAGAACAAATAAAAGCAGAGAAGAAATTTATACTAACATTTCCAGGACCCATCCAAATGCTTTGTCTGTCTCCTGATCCTCTTTCATTTGTAATGAAACATTCATCCAGGTTGGAGCAATCTTCTCAAGCTGAGCCTAAAGATGTTTGTGAAGGCATCCATAATAGGTTAGTCAAGAATGAAATGGCAGGTAAACAGACTGGGTCAGCATTGATCGATTTCACTAAAACAAATCAATATCTACATGTGCAGAACAAATAAAATAATAGAAACCAAGAAGAACAATGTCATAGGCATCTATTCCAGTTTTGGCAACAACCATAACTAGATCAATGTTCTATTGACAATTAGATACCTTCTTGATTATAACTGGAGAGTTGCCAATAGGATCAATATTTGAAACAGGCCCTTTTTCTTCTGGAAAAAACTTCCTCAATATCTTCTCATTCTCAGTGGGTTTGATGTAGAAAAATGGAAATGCCGCTGGTTCATCACCATGCGCTAAGTTTGGCAAAGGCTTCACAAAGATATGATCTGGCTCTGCCATTAGTATATACCTGCAAATATTTCCATTTTGAGACCATACAAATCCTTCAATCATAATGAGAAAAACAAGGAAATATACTTACTCTTCTGCGATCTTTGCTTTTTGGAGCCACTGGACAAACGCCCAAGGCCTATTTAAGACAATATATCCCTGCATAAATCATCATATCAGCAAGCACACAAGGTGGTATCGTCGTAAACTGAAAAACAAACACCACAAAAGGAACAACCAAAATCTGACCTTATCCTTGCCTTCAGGAAGGGGGTCAACCACCATGGTGGGTATCTCATCCATCAATCCATCAGGTTTCCCGAGTGAAGGATCCTAGTGAAGCCACCCATGTCAGAACCAGGTCGGGTCCCTCATCTCCTTGTACCAGTAGTGCATTATCCGCGACTGCCACTGACTGTACAGTGCGTCCGTCGCCGTAAGCGCGACGATGGAACGGCCGCTGCGGGGTCGAACCAGAGCTCGTCGAAGTCGCGATCCCCGCCGCCACCGAACTTGAACTTGCGCGACCCATCCCGTCCCCCGGCCGTGCATCGTCAGGAGGTTGTAGGTCACAAAGAAGCATCCTACAGAGATGAGGACGAGCAACCAGGGGGAAACCTTGCCCGCATTCTTCCTCCCGCTCATCATTGACGCCCCCCAACCCGCAACCAGTGGCGCCGCTACTCCTCTCGAGCTGTGTGAGACAGCGCCAGCAGGTAACCAACCGCGGGAATCACCGGGAGCCTACCAGGAGATATAGCGCTGGGTGAGTCGCTAGTCGGATCTGAGATTGGGATCGCCTCCAGCTGGTGAAACTGACGGATCGGGGAAGGAATATGGCAGAGAGGTAAGGGAAGGCGAGGGAAACTAACCACAGCGAGGCAGGCGGTGGCCAGAGAGACCCAAGTGCTCGCCAGCAGTGCCTCCTCCGCCGCGCGGCGATTGCGTGGTGCGGCAGGAAAGGGTGGAACTCGTTACGGAAGAACTGAGCAAGACTGGCGAAGGGCACAAGGCAGAGGAACTCGTTTCATGCTCCGTCTGTCAATAGTTCTCTTGTTTTGTACCGGATATCAGTGGCGGACCTAGAAATTGAAACAAGGGTAGTCCTCATCAAAAAAAAAATTCTTACCCAATACAACAAAACTCAAAGAAAAAATCGGTAAAATGACTATAAATTAACCAAAATTGGTAAACTTTTTTTTTTTTTTGCTATACCTCTTAAAAAGAAATGCTATATTTGATTTCTTCTTGCCTCAAAAATCCTGAAAACTTACAAAAATTTAATTCAATTCTAGGCTCAAAGATGATCTACAATCCCTAATCCTTTACAACCCCTAATCCTTTACAATCTTATCAATAAACCTCTTTTTTTTACTTAAACTCATACTAATAGAAAAAATCGTTCTTATCATGACAAAACACAAAAGTAAAGGTTTCTGCATTTCAAGTATTTGAGCATATTCAAGTACGAACTCTAAGGTTTGAGCAGATTCGAGTATTTGAGCAGATTCGAAAGTACGAACTCTAAGGTTTCTGCATTCAAGTATTTGAGCAGATTACACGAAATAAATTGCTAAATTGCAGTGATTAGAAATGAATTGTCTTACACTTACAAGGTGAATAGTATAGAAAATGTTTGATCAAAATTAAAATTTTGTATTATGTATACATGGATTTTCTAACAAATGAATTATCGCTAAGAAAAAAGCAATATTAAATACCTTTTACAGATTACACGAGAATTAGCTTACAGATTACAACAAATGTATCATGTACACAAAAGTACTGAGCTTTCAAAGACAAAGATTTAGCTTCCTGTACTTATGATCAAAAGTGAGAGGTACTCTGTGCTACAGCCTAGCTGTACCATGAATATACAGTCTTGTGGTGTGGTTAGTGACGGACCTATAGTAGCCCATAAAGAATATAAACTATCTTCTCGGTTTGCATGATAACTAACATGCGCTGTAATACAATAACAACCTACAGGGTTGTTGCACTAATGAATAAACAAAATCGTAGATCCAGGGAAGGACAGAAAGAGGAACTAACAACCATTGCATTAAATCGATATAGGGAAGCTTTTTTGAGACTCACGTTCGAAGGTGGCAAGGATCTGAAGGGCCCGGATCTGAACTAGTAAAATAACACAAAGTAAACTAGAGGATCTGTGAAGACGAGCGCACCTGAAGACTCAACAAATGTAGAGAACTTAAAGGAAAAATTAATGGTAATGGGACTCAATTAAAGGAAAAACCATCGCAACACTTTACTCTACATACTTCTATGTAGAGAACTTATTATTACCTTATTTTCCTATACCATCCAATCCGAGGCCGAGAGACGACCGTGGACTGCGAGGCGGAGACGGAGACTCCCCATAGCAAGCTCGCGGCCACCTCCCTCCGCACAGATCTCGCCGCCGCCGTCCGCAGAGAGGCTCGCGCTGATGCTCCTCCGCCGAGATGCGTGCCTGGCTCGCCGGTTGCCGCTCCTCTCCCTCCGCCGAGAGGCTCGCAGCCTCCCTCCGCGTAGATCTCGCCGCGGCCGTCGAGAAGCGCGCGCCGAGCGAAGCAGCCGTGCTCGCCGGTTGCTGCAGCCCGCGAGTGGGGAGGCACGGAGGCGGGGACGCGCGATGCCAGGGGGCCGCGACCGCGGCTCGCGAAGTGGGGACTGGGGAGGCGAGACGCGACACACGGGTCGCGTGGGTCACGGCCTCAGGGTCACGGGGCGGCGGCTGCTGGTGGAGTGTGGAGCGGGGATTGGGAATTTGGGTGGGGAACCTAGAACCCGAGCATATATACCTCTTCGATAGTGGCGCACGTGCCGGTCTTGCGGGTATGGCGGGTTCTGATCTTGACGTCTTATTTCTTTACCAAAAGAAGCTTTGCCCGGGGCACAACTCTATGCCCGTGCCCGTGTCCGCGGGCACAGACTCACGCCCGTATCCGCGCCCGGCCGGTCTCATGCCCGCGGTGCGCGGATATTTTCTACCCATTGCCATCGGGAGCAACATGGCGGGTGTAGTCAAGTCGGTCGTGACACGGTGTCATCGGGCAGGCATCGGTCTGACCCGGCGTCACGGGCGCCCGGAGTCATCGTATTTGCTTCTCTCCTCCGCCCGGTCCCTCTCTCTCCTCGGAGGTATCCTCAAGACCGGATCGTCAAATCCCATCAACCTAACGCCATGTGCGGTTGCATTGCATTGGATTCTCTGGGCCACTACTCTCGTCCGTCCCGCACGCCCGAAGACTCGTGGACGGTGGTAAAGCATCGTTATACTAGGAGCGGCGCATGCGTGTCCCCGACCTTGGTCGGCGGCACGCACTAGCGGCCCGGCGCATCCGTGTCCCGGCCTAGGCGGCCCTCCCCGCCCATGCGTGTCTCCTGCGCCAACGCCGCGCCGTAAAACCCGGAGCGTGAACTACGTAGTAGGAGTATAGGAGAACAGCCTAGTAGCACGCATCTCGATGAAGCTCGGGCCGTTGGATAATATGGGCCGCAACCCATAGTTGTTGGAAATAGCCCTTGCGGCCGGGTATAGGGTTCCCTTTTTACGTTAATGGCCGGGCCTTGATTAGTTGCAAAATACGATTAGTTGATTGATTACTCCCCTTTCCTTTCCTTACCTGAACAAAACTAGCCCGGCCCGACCCGACCCGCGGGCCCTATCTAAGCCCGACGGGTTTTGGCCCGCCCACGAACCTTACTGGATAGGGCTTGGGCAAAGATCTTAAAGCCCGGTAAATTTTTTCTTGGCCCAAACTCGGCCCGAAATACATTTCTAGCTATTTTATATTGTAAAATGCATGAGTAGCCCGCCCAAGCCCGGGCTCAACCCAAGCCCGGGCTCGACCCGAGCCCGGCCCGAAAAAGCTAGGCCCGACTTGCCCAGTAGGACGTCATGGACAAGATTTTTTTTAGCCCGAAATAACCGGGCTTTTTTGAGCCTGGCCCGAACCCGTCCCGGCCCGAAAAATGCTCAGGAAATTCCTCGTGAGCTGCTGCTGTTGTACGTTGATGAGCACGGTGTTTTTTTTTTTTTTTTTTTTGACAAGAGTTCCAATTAGAGAATATTAAGACCAGGACAAATATTAAAGTGTTTCAAATAGCACTTAGAGAAAACAGCAGAATATTGGAGCGTTTCAAACTATTGACGGAGTGCCTTTTTGGCATGACGGTTTAGCTAATGAGATGGCATTGCCAAGACCGAGGAGATTTTTTTTTTGTACTTGTCACAATTCGGAGCTACCAAGTCACAAAATCCTCTAGCTTCCTTAACAACTACTGTAGTACGCTTCGAAGTTCTTGACCAAGCTAATACAAAAAAGATTAACCCAAAACGGTTGAAATATGCTGCCATGAAGAACGATCACGATGGGACGATCCGTGGCATTGATTGATCCGGCCACCATGCACGCACGACGACGTTGATACCTTGTGTGGCCCTCCCAAATGCTGGTCACCTGGCCACCTTCTCAATCCAAGCGCTGGACAACGCCAGTTCATCGCATCGCCGGTCGTGCCTAGCCTCCAATATTCTGCTGATTTATCTAAGTAATGTTTGAAACACTTTAATATTTGTTTTGGTCTTAATATTCCTTTATTGGAACTCTTGTTAAAAAAAAAAACCGTGCTCACCAACGTACAACAGCAGCAGCTCCAGGGAAAGAGGAGAGGGAATGGGCTGGCCGATTTTTTTGTTTTACCGAACGCAGAACGATGGAACGGGATGATAGAGGCATTCCGGGTCTTTTGCATCTAGAACCAGTGTGGAGAGGTGAGGTGGTTTGCCACATAGATCAAAGTGCAAAAAATATATTGGTTTTGCGAAGAACACGGTCTTTAAAAAATTAGTGGCAACCGATAAAAAAGTACTATCTCGGAGAGTGCACATCCGGTATGATGCTAAAAGTTATATATCCCCTCTTGTACACACACAAAAAAAAACCATCTATCCGGCTTCCGGCTAGTAAAACATATGAGATTCGGTCACAAAGGACTACCAAATGTGTAATCTGAGTCGATTTTATAGATATATACATGCACAAAGTGCTCGTATTTTCTCAGATTTATTTCGGGATTTTTCGCCATTATGCTTTAAGTAGTAGACGACATCCCAAAGTGCCCGTGGTTCCTTTGTGAACTTCAAGATCTACCGGATCGACGTTCAAATATGCTTATATGGGTAGGGTTTGTGTACGCGTGTGTTCATAGGGTAAGTTTGTGTGTATGTTAAGCATCTACGTTGTACTATATAGTCTAAAAAATATGATTTCAATCAAATAGATAAATAGTTAAGATTATATCTCACGGGCCAAAATTTATAATGGCATCAATCCAATATTACCCTATATAGTAGAAATATTTTTTTTCTAGAAATATAAAAAATAGAAATAGAATTAGTTATTTAAGAGGATGTCCAAGAGGCTAGCCAAATAGTTTTGTAAAGCTAAATTTAACTATTATTAAGAAAATACATTTTCCAATAGACTCTCTATGTGACTCTAAATTGGCTAGTTCTTTACCCTCCATCTCCGCGCTCTATTCATGGAGAGTCTTGGTGGACACCCTGGTGGTTTTAAAACTTTGTGATGTAAACTTTTGGTCTTTTGATATTAATTGAAACGTAGGTGCATTGTGCTCTTGAACTCTAAAAAAAAGAAATAGATATATGGAGTATTTTTTTTTTTGATAATACATATTTGTATTGCTAGTTAAAGTACATATGAGCGTACAAGTACAGACACGTACATGTAGGATACAGACATCTGTCCAACCCAAATCTCACAAAGGACCCTGAACAAGAAATAAAATACATCAATGCCCCTGGATCCTTCGAGAACCAACTGTGGTCAACTACCTCGCCGCCGGACACCGCCGTCGAAGAAGAAGCCGAGCACCACCATGAGCTGGAAAGGTTCCTTCGCACGCAGGCTTAGAATGGAGTCAAAGTAGACACCCGTTGTAGGAGACGGGATGAAGCCATCGGCGATCATCCATCGACCGGGGCCGCGCCCCAACTTCTCCGGCTCGGGATCCGAGCACCATGCCGACGAAACGCCGCCAAGCGAAGAAAGGGCCGGATCCGGCCGGCCGACAACCACATGACCCGCAGAAAGCTCCGCATCCAAGCAAAATAAAGGCATCAGCGACATCACCTGGCAATGATGATGAACCGCCGGCCCCGGACTCCAGTACCAAAGTCCCCAACCTCGCCGGAGGCGCCGGAGTAGGCCGCCACCGGGACGAGGTAGAGGTGGGACACAACTATTCCCCAGCGACGTCGAGTTCTCCGTCACACCGATGCCGCCTGGACAAATACGCCGCGGAGGAAGACCCTCCCGGCGAAACCTAGCTCCGCCATCCATCGATGACAAGCAAATCCTAGACCTAGGTGTGAATGCCTACCTATTCTATATACAGCCGCACGGCGATTCGTCGACCCATCTCCCACTCCAATGGCTCGGCGGCCGCCGGAGAGGAAACGGCCTGGCAAAATCGCTGCCGGAGACGCGATTCGCCTTACTTTCGCCCTGAACAACTGTAGCAAGGGGAAAGCAAGCGAAGAGTCGAGAGCTCTGGCCCGGGCTGCTTGCTGGCCCAATGCGGGCTACATATGGAGTATCCTTAAAAGAATTTCCTTCATCATATATATTTTTACAACAAAGAACTTTCCCCAGTCATAGCCCAACAACAAATAGGTCCACGCCTCACAGGGCGAAGCCCACACGCACAGGCGGAGGCAGTCAAACACGGAAACTGTCCCTTGCCTTGCATCTCGGGTTCTCGGTAGTGTGCTTCATCACCTCGTGTTGCCGGCTTTTCTAATTCTGGGCATGACCATGGTCGAGGTACACAACTTTATCGATGCCTTAATGCTTTACAAGGGGGCACCTACTATTCGTGCTCCATTCGATTTGTAATACACAAGCCATGCATTAACTCAATTATTGCTCACTAATTGGTCTTTATATAAGTTTTCAGATTTATCAATTTTACATTCATTTATTTTAGTTTGGTCAATTTGAGTGAACCAAAAATAATGCAAATCGAAAGACAGAAAATAATAAACAATAAAAAAAG
The DNA here is from genome assembly GCA_015847255.1 of Hyparrhenia diplandra. Lineage (NCBI taxonomy): Eukaryota > Viridiplantae > Streptophyta > Magnoliopsida > Poales > Poaceae > Hyparrhenia > Hyparrhenia diplandra. Next base: position 17,824 of record JADLZK010004508.1, on the reverse strand, counting down.
ATGCTGGGATAGCGACGGGAAAAGAGAAGGGCGTGGGGATTAAGGGTAAATAAAGGATCTGTAAATAGTCCCTTCGTTCTAAGTTACAAGTCACTTTAACTTTTTTGGTACATCAATTTTGTTATACATCTAATATAATAATGGAGACATCGATTCTCAAACAAAAAGAAACACATTGCCGATAAGTGGTGTCAAGCCCTGCAAATGGCAATTGAAGCAGCCTAGTACAGGCACTCTATCTTTAATCATCACTAGCTTTGTAATGATGCAGTAATTTTCCTCTTTCTTGTAATATATTCAGGTGGGGAACGCCTCTCCCCGGTGACTTTCAAAAAAAAAAAAAAAAAAAAAAAAAAAAACTGAGCAATTATTTAGGTTTCCATAATTGAGAAGTTCTACTGGACCAATGTGAAGTTTGTCTTAAGTCACAACTGGCAGTTCAAAGAACAATTACAATCTGGATTAAATTGCGATAGAAATGCTTATTACTAATTTAGTAAATTTAAAAATGTCGCTACAACACTGCAGAATAGTAATCATCCATAGCATAAAACCAACGTAGAAAATTCCCTTTTAAATGAATTTGTCGTGATCTGGGTATTACTCCAAACAAATGGCAATGCTAACTATTGGGCAGCAAAAAAAGTTAGTCACAACTTTCGTTTCCTTAGCACGGGGAACACTGAAAAAATAAAACAAGAAAGAAAAGAAGACGCAGCAGTAGAAACGGCAGGATGTATAGACCAACCAGAGGCGATCGCCAATTCATCATACATCCTGTCACATGAGCGTTCACAGATCCTTCTCTTGCAATAAACAGAGCATGTATCATCTTAGGTGATGGCCGTAGCATACAACCGAACTGAGTCATTCTACTGCAATGTTCTCAATCTTCTTCCCAGTAACAACGAGGGGTCTTCCCACTAAAAACAGAAATATTTTCATACTTCTCCAAGAAAGACAACAGAACTAAAACTGCAATGGCCAATCAAAACCCAAGCTTCTCCAGGATTCCCCAAAATGAAGGGTCTGCAAGCTGCTACCCATCAGCTTCCAAACTAGTTTAAACACCTTTCAGTTGATTTCTACAGAACCTGAATCAAATAGGAAACATTAGATAAAATTCTTGGGCCTGTTTGATTAAGGTGCCATGGGATAAAAATTCTTCTTGGATCCTAATATCCAACACCATCCAAGTTTCATTGAATTTTGGGATTCTAAAAATTCGTGAGTAGATAATGCAGACAACACTAGGACCCAATATGTAAAACTGCATTGAACTGGTCAGTCCAAAGTTCAAATCTCCAGAATAGATTTTGCAGTCATTGGATAAGTTGTCTCAAATTTCACACATGTACAACACTACAACTTGAAGGTCCATACAAGTGACCCTTTTCAAATTGCGGATAGTATGGAGTGAGACAGTCACCATAGACAAGACATTACAAATATGTTCTTTCACACCATGCTTTGCCAGTTATTAGGATGGCACGAAAGTGGTGATGCACATGCACTATATAATCAAGCCAGCATGCCACAAGCACTAAATTGTTATATTTCTCTTTTTTACTGACCATCTGTAAGGGTATACTAAATTATATATCCCCTTTAATAATGTGATCACAGATATATCCACGATACGAGTAAACGGCGGAGGAGATGCCTAAATAAGATTTCTGGCAAGTTATTGAAAAAAAATTGAGCCTGCTGTCGTGCAAAGAACAGAGATGTATGCTGCTAGGGGCCACTACATTCTAACTGAACCGAGTAATTCCACTGCAAACAACACCCTTCTAAAAAAAAAAAAATCCCAACAAAACAAAAACCTCCTCAAGACTTCTTCATCAATAAGACAAATAAAAGCTAAACGGCAAGGGCAATAGACCCAAACTTTGTATATTGCCCTAATTTGGAGTTCAAATAGTCAGTTATGGGTGCCCTTCAAGAAAAAAAAACTAATTTGCATAACTGATAACAGATCAAGATTCAATATTGGAACATGATAGCAATAATGTATAGTGTACGCTAAGGGTCAAGTTTAATCAAAATTGCTATTTTACAATAGTCGACGCCTCGACGGTGTCTAAAGTGCTGCCACAAGACTAAAGAAAAAAAAAAAGAATAGCTGCTCAAGTTCATACGTAACCAGAATCGCGTTTTTATAAATTGGTGTATCATGATCTAAAGTATACACTTCAAGAACAAATGGCTGAGAAGAGTTAGATTAAGGGAGTACCAGTTAACCCATTTGCTACTTCATCTCAGTTCTTCTTATCCCTGTCTGCACGAACCTAAATGTCTGATAAAGTATTTCTTTTGGCATTGTTCTTGTTCCTTAGTTGGCATCGAGGAAATTTGGCAGGGAAATTTTTCTTTGGCATGGACGACGTTGTGGCTAGTCTAAGGCTCCCTTTGTAACACATGAAACTTTCTTGCACCGTGCATTCTACGAAATAAACTATGTAAAATTCCTATATGATTTCTATGAAATTCCTCTGTTCTAAAGGGAGCCTAATTGTTTAGAAGTGCTTTGATAAGGCAATTGTTCCATTGCAGCCTCCTTGTGTATTCACTTTGTTTCAGAATATCGTTTCAGTTTTACTGTCAGTCAAACTTCCCTAACTAAGTTCATATAAAAGTATATTAACATAATAACAAACATATCCCTATTAAAACATGTTTTATGGTTGGTTTAATGAAATAAATTTGATTCTGTAGATATTGGTGCACTTTTCTATAAATTTGATAAAAGTTAGAAAAATTGACTTAAAACAAAACTGCAGATACCAACATGCATGGTGCATGGCTGTTACTAATCTGCATGCCAAAGCCCTTCCCACCTGAATCCCTGATAAGCAACTAGTAACAAGTAATAAGAGGTGAACAAACATGCCACGCAGGGAGAAAAGAAAAACTCTGAGCACTGTAGACACTCTCCATTCTACATGCAAACAGATCAGGAGCGACACCTGCATATCATCTAGCATATCATCTAGCACACCAGGTTAATTCCAACGCTCAAGAACAACCAATGCAACCACGCAAAAGACGAATAAGGTTTTACTGGGATGTTATTATTACCAAAGAAATATTTACTAAAGGCTCAACACCATAGCAGTTAATCCTCAGAAACTTGGCCCAAGAGTCAAGAAATGAGCCAAGGATCAGCTGACTGCTCACCCAAGTTGGCACATACCACAAAGAAAAAAGAAGCCACTCCACAGACAGCTTGAAATGACAGTACCAGAATGTAAGCAGAGGCATACGGGGACGAAGGAAAGGTAGGCTGAACGATATAGAATTACAGGTTCGAGTAGCAACAGATTCAAACAGAGGAAGGATTCATTACAATAGGGTTCAAATCATTTCATAAGCCATCAACTCTCTCTAAGTCTCGTACTTATAGTTGGGGTCACTTCTCCGGTGCTTGCGAATCACTCCCGATCCGGTCCTTGGATCCATCGATTGGGTTTGCGGGTGCGTCGACCTTGCCTCGGCTCATGGGCCGGAATACCGGGGCTTGTCTCTTGGTCGACGCCGTCATTGTCTTCGTGGCCTGCTTTGGAACATGGCTGGCGACATCCCCCTTGATAAGGGCCCGCTTGCCCCCCCCAGCGGGAGCCGGGGAAACGCTAACGCAAGCTCTCCAAGTCTTCCCGTGGTTGCAAGAGACGGATGCATACGACCACCGTATCAGGCCTTGGAGTCTGACACCAGTACCCCCCCTTAGCCACGCGACGTTGGAGAACCTTGACTGGGACTTGGAAGCCATCAATAGAATCTGGAAGCGGCTGAACAGCATGAGTGACAGGTACTGCAATCTTCAACTGAGAGACATGAAATACAGGGTGTATAGCTAAAGAAGGTGGCAACTGGAGGCGGTATGCTACAGACCCAATCTTCTCAATGACTTGAAATGGCCCGAAGAAACGATAAGCCAACTTCTGGTTAGCTCGGCTGGCGACAGAACTCTGAATGTAGGGCTGCAGCTTAAGATAAACCCAATTGCCAACTTCAAATGAACGTTCAGTCCTATTTTTATCGGCTTGGTGTTTCATCCGGGTCTTAGCTCTGGCCAGCTGCTGCTGAATCAAGGTTTGCATCACAGATTTATGTTGGAGCCATTCAGTTAATGAGGACACAGCACAAGTGGAGACTGGATCAATTCCCAGTTGTCGTGGTTCTTGGCCATAAACAACATGGAACGGAGAGCAATTAATGGAAGAGTGCCAGCTGGTATTATACCAAAACTCTGCCAAATAAAGATAATCATGCCACTTTGATGGAGCTGCATTAGCAAAACACCTTAGAAACTGTTCCATGCATTGATTTACCCTCTCAGTCTGACCATCTGACTGTGGGTGGTATGAAGAACTCAACCTGAGATCAACTCCTGACAGTTTGAACAGCTCATCCCAAAGATTGCTTGTAAAGATCGGATCTCGGTCAGAAACTAAGACTCTGGGAAGCCCATGGAGCTTATAGATGTTTTGCATGAAGATCTTAGCAACTATTAATGCTGTGTAAGGGTGCCTCAAACTAAGAAAGTGGCTGTACTTGGTAAACAGATCAACTACCACAAGGATGCAATTATAACCATGAGATACAGGTAAACCTGTCACAAAGTCCAGAGAAACAATCTGCCATGCAGAAGATGGTACCTCAAGTGGTTGCAAGAGCCCTGGGTATTTGACCCTCTCAGGTTTAGCTTGTTGACAGGTAGCACAGCTATGAACAAAGGTAGTAACTTGTTTCTTAAGCCCGGGCCAAGCAAATAAACTCTGAATACGTTTGAGGGTAGCAGGAATACCAGAATGACCACCAAGAGGTGAGCTATGCAGGTTATGAATCAATTTCAGTTGAAGTTCAGTATTGGAGCCAACCCAGATTTTACCTTTGTACCTCAAGAGCCCTTGGTCTAAAGTGAAATGGTCTGGAGGAGAGGACCCTGAAGCCAACTGAGTGAGTAACTGTATAGCTTTTGGGTCTTGCTGGTAACCAGCTACAATATCTGCACACCATTCTGGAACAACAACTGACAATGCATGACACTCCAAGTCCTGATGTGGCCTGCGAGAGAGAGAATCAGCTGCAGTGTTATCACACCCCTTCTTATACACAATTTTGTATTGGAACCCAAGGAGTTTAGTGAAAACTTTTTGCTGCCAGACTGTATGCAGTCGTTGGTCATTTAAATGAATAAGAGCTTGCTGGTCTGTATAAATGATGAACTCAGCCAATTGGAGGTAAGATCGCCATTGATCCACTGCTACAAGTATAGCCAGGTATTCCTTCTCATAAGTAGACAATCCTTGATTCCTGAGCCCCAAAGGCTTGCTGACATAAGCTAAGGGGTGACCATTCTGGAGCAATACAGCACCTACTCCTGTCTGACAGGCATCTGTCTCAATGGCAAAAACTTTAGTAAAGTCAGGAATTGCTAGTACTGGGGCTGAACATAAAGCTTGTTTCAGAGTGTCAAAAGCAACTTGATGATCAGTGGTCCAAATGAACAAAGTGTGTTTCTTAAGCAATGAGGACAATGGCTTAGCAATGATAGCAAAGTTTCTTACAAACTTTCTATAGTAACCTGCCAAACCTAGAAAACCCTTGAGCTCTTTGGAATTAGATGGTACTGGCCAAGTAGAAACTGCAGTAATCTTGTCAGGATCTGTATGGACACCCTGGCCACTGAGAATATGCCCCAAGTAATGAATCTTTTGCTGGGCAAACTTGCATTTCTTGAGTTTAACCACCCATTGATCCTTTTCCAACAATGCCAGGACTTGTTGTAGATGGTTGAGGTGTTCCTCATATGAAGAGTTGTAAATAAGAATGTCATCAAAAAATACTATGGCAAATTTCCTCAAAGCTGGAGTCAGTGTAACATTCATTGCCCCTTGGAAAGTACCAGGTGCACCACACAATCCAAATGGAACTACAGTGAACTCATAATGACCAGCATGTGTGGAGAAAGCTGTCTTATGTTCGTCTCCTGCCTGGAGCCTGATTTGGTGATAGCCGAGTAGAGAGATCCGAATAGAAAACCAAGATGCCCGACCCAATTCATCTACTAACTGGTCAAACACAGGAATGGGGTAGACAGATTTCACAGTCAAAGCGTTGAGATGCCTATAATCCACACAAAAACGCCAAGCTCCATCCTTCTTCCTCACCAACAACACAGGAGAAGAAAAACCAGATGTACTGTGTTGTATGAGACCTTGGTTAAGCATTTCCTGCACTTGGGCTTCTATTTCATCTTTAAGCTTTGGGGGATATCTGTATGCTCTGATGTTAACAGGGGTGGCACCAGGAACTAGGGGAATTTCATGATCACAGGATCTAACAGGTGGTAATGAGCTGGGTACAGCAAACACAAAAGGAAAAGACTCCACTATATGCTGGATTTCAGGAGCAAGTGGTTCAGACAGATCTGACAATGGTTGCATTTGAACTGCCAATAACTGGAAAACCATATCAGGCATAGGATCAGAGTTGATACCTTGTAGTAAGACCTGCTCCCCATCAACAGGAATGGACATCCATTTGGCACCCCAATGTACCACCATAGGATTATAGAGCTCAAGCCAATCCATACCAAGGATCAAATCATAAGAGTCCAACTGTAAAAGCTTCAGATCATGACAGAATGAATGACCAGATATGGAGAAAGCACAGTTCAGAATAGCAGCAGTACAGTGCAATAATTGACCATTAGCAACTTTGACAGCAGCTTGAAGAGGCTGCCGAGGCAAACTTGGCAGTTTAGCAGCAATTGCATTGGACAAAAATGATGAAGAACTGCCTGAATCAACTAACACAGCCACTGGGATATCAGACACCATGCCATGAAAGCTTATAGTCTTGTGACTATTGGCACCCACCCTTGCATCATGAGAGAGAGCCATCATTACTTGCTCAACCTGTTCCGCAGGAATCTCAGGAGCACCTTCTTCCTGAAACATTTCCAATATCTCCTGCATAGCATGTAGTGGAATAGTTGTAGCACACTTATGGCCACGAAACCACTTTTCAGCACAAGTGTCACACAGTCCTCGCGCTCTGCGGTACTGTCGTAGTGCTGAGATCTTGTCTTCGGCTCCCTTGGCTTGGACAATGTCACCAGGTGGCTTGTCAGGGAGTGGAGCTCGCTGGTGTTGATAGACTGGCTTGTTAAACGGCCTGAAACCCGGCTTCGGTGTGTCCGGCTTCTGGGGCGCCACAGCCATCTCTTCCTGCATGAGAGCCAACGAATACGCAGTATCGAGTGTGGAAGGGCAATGTAATGCAACAACAACGCGGATGTCAGCTCTTAATCCATCTAGGAAACGAGTGATGAAGAAATGCATGTCAGGATCTGGGTTGTAGGCCTTGAGTTGGTCAAATAGAGCTGAGAAACGATCAACATAATCGCTGACCGTGGTAGTTTGTGCTATATGGAAGAGTTGCCTGACCCGGCTTATCTCGCTGATCACGACTGAAACGGCTGTGGAGCTGGTGGCGTAAATCGAGCCATGGAATGCGGTCGTATGTGGAATAGATTCTATCCAACGAGCGGTGCACCCTTGAAATTCATGCGAGCAATGCGAACCCAATGGCGAACAGGGACTTGGTAGAGGTCAAAATAATCCTCAGCCTGAGATATCCATAATCTAGTGGTTTCACCCTCATAGATGGGAAAATTTTGACGGGGAAGTTTTCCAGATGGATCGAAATCATAGGGAGGATTCTGAGCATGAACATCATATGCATCGCCATGAAACAAGGACTTGACTGAGTTGAGTGCTGGATTCGTACCATCTGCCGGGGAATGGATTTGGGCATAGACCTGCCCAAATCCATCCTCCCGTGTAGTCATGTCGACGTGGTGCCCGCTGGGCCGAGCAGCCGAGAATTCCGCAGAGATGGGCGCGGCGGCTTGCTCAACGAACTGAAGGTGCTGGGAGATCACACCCGTCGACGCCGCAGCGCTTTCAAGGATAGATCGATCCCAGTATTTGGTGAGCTTGTCCACCTTCAGTTTGAGATCCCCGACGGACCCCTCGGACTGGATCCTCCACGCCTCCAGGGAGTCAGCGGCCTTGGTGAGCTTGGACGTCGACGCCTCGTGGCGGAGGTCCGAGTCGGCGAGGAGCTGGGCTTGGCGCATCTCGGAGTCGAGGAGGCGCCGCTCCAGGTTGAGGTCGGCGTCGCGGAAACGTGTGGTGAGGCCGGAGTCGAAGTCGGTGAAGCGCTTGGCGGCGGCAGTGTCCACCACGCCGATCTGGCGCTCCAGGCGCGCATCGACCTCGTCGAGGCGCTTGGAGAACGTGGAGTCGAACTCGGTGAAGCGGGCGGTGACAGCGGCGTCCGCCTCCTTGAGGCTCTCCTCCATCTGGCGGGTGCTGCTGAGGAATCGCTCGTCCAGCTTGCGGTCCGTCTCGGCGAAACGCTCGTCGATCTGGGCGCGCTGAACAGCGAACAAACGCTGCATCTCGGTCATGAGTTGCTGGGCTTCGGAGCTCATGGCGCCTCTGCTTCGGGCAAAACGGGTAAAGTGGGGATGTGGTGGTGGCGGCGGCGGCGGTGGTGGTGGTGGTTGAGCCAGGGTAGGCCGGAATTGGAACGAGAGGAGCTAGATACCAGATGTAAGCAGAGGCATACGGGGACGAAGGAAAGGTAGGCTGAACGATATAGAATTACAGGTTCGAGTAGCAACAGATTCAAACAGAGGAAGGATTCATTACAATAGGGTTCAAATCATTTCATAAGCCATCAACTCTCTCTAAGTCTCGTACTTATAGTTGGGGTCACTTCTCTGGTGCTTGCGAATCACTCCCAGTCTGGTCCTTGGATCCATCGATTGGGTTTGCGGGTGCGTCGACCTTGCCTCGGCTCATGGGCCGGAATACTGGGGCTTGTCTCTTGGTCGACGCCGTCATTGTCTTCAGGGCCTGCTGGAACATGGCTGCTGACATCCCCCCCTTGATAAGGGCCTGCTTGCCCCCAAGCAGGAGCCAGAGGGAAACGCTAACGCAAGCTCTCCAAGTCTTCCCAGGTTGCAAGAGACGGATGCATACCTGACCACTGTATCAGGCCTTGGAGTCTGACACCAGTACCCCCCTTAGCCACGCGACGTTGGAGAACCTTGACTGGGACTTGGAAGCCATCAATAGAATCTGGAAGCGGCTGAACAGCATGAGTGACAGGTACTGCAATCTTCAACTGAGAGACATGAAATACAGGGTGTATAGCTAAAGAAGGTGGCAACTGGAGGCGGTATGCTACAGACCCAATCTTCTCAATGACTTGAAATGGCCCGAAGAAACGATAAGCCAACTTCTGGTTAGCTCGGCTGGCGACAGAACTCTGAATGTAGGGCTGCAGCTTAAGATAAACCCAATTGCCAACTTCAAATGAACGTTCGACCCTATTTTTATCGGCTTGGTGTTTCATCCGGGTCTTAGCTCGGCCACCGCCGCTGAATCAAGGTTTGCATCACGTATTTATGTTGGAGCCATTCAGTTAATGAGGACACAGCACAAGTGGAGACTGGATCAATTCCCAGTTGTCGTGGTTCTTGGCCATAAACAACATGGAACGGAGAGCAATTAATGGAAGAGTGCCAGCTGGTATTATACCAAAACTCGCCAAATAAAGATAATCATGCCACTTTGATGGAGCCGCATTAGCAAAACACCTTAGAAACTGCTCCATGCATTGATTTACCCTCTCGGTCGACCATCCGACCGTGGGTGGTATGAAGAACTCAACCCGAGATCAACTCCCCGACAGTTTGAACAGCTCATCCCAAAGATTGCTTGTAAAGATCGGATCTCGGTCGAAAACTAAGACTCGGGAAGCCCATGGAGCTTATAGATGTTTTGCATGAAGATCTTAGCAACTATTAATGCCGTGTAAGGGTGCCTCAAACTAAGAAAGTGGCTGTACTTGGTAAACAGATCAACTACCACAAGGATGCAATTATAACCATGAGATACAGGTAAACCTGTCACAAAGTCCAGAGAAACAATCTGCCATGCAGAAGATGGTACCTCAAGTGGTTGCAAGAGCCCTGGGTATTTGACCCTCTCAGGTTTAGCTTGTTGACAGGTAGCACAGCTATGAACAAAGGTAGTAACTTGTTTCTTAAGCCCGGGCCAAGCAAATAAACTCTGAATACGTTTGAGGGTAGCAGGAATACCAGAATGACCACCAAGAGGTGAGCTATGTAGGTTATGAATCAATTTCAGTTGAAGTTCAGTATTGGAGCCAACCCAGATTTTACCTTTGTACCTCAAGAGCCCTTGGTCTAAAGTGAAATGGTCTGGAGGAGAGGACCCCAAGCCAACCGAGTGAGTAATCAGATAGCTTTTTGGGTCTTGCCGGTAACCGCCTACAATATCTCACACACCATTCGAACAACAACCGACAATGCATGACACTCCAAGTCCCGATGTGGCCTGCGAGAGAGAGAATCAGCTGCAGTGTTATCACACCCCTTCTTATACACAATTTTGTATTGGAACCCAAGGAGTTTAGTGAAAACTTTTTGCTGCCAGACTGTATGCAGTCGTTGGTCATTTAAATGAATAAGAGCTTGCTGGTCTTGAGATAAATGATGAACTCAGCCAATTGGAGGTAAGATCGCCATTGATCCACTTTGCTACAAGTATAGCCAGTATTCCTTCTCATAAGTAGACAATCCTTGATTCCTGAGCCCCAAAGGCTTGCTGACATAAGCTAAGGGGTGACCATTCTCGAGCAATACAAAGACCTACTCCCCGTCCCGACAGGCATCTGTCTCAATGGCAAAAACTTTAGTAAAGTCGAAATTGCTAGTACTGGGGGGAACATAAAGCTTGTTTCGAGAGTGTCAAAAGCAACTTGATGATCGAGTGGTCCAAATGAACAAAGTGTGTTTCTTAAGCAATGAGGACAATGGCTTAGCAATGATAGCAAAAGTTTCTTACAAACTTTCTATAGTAACCTGCCAAACCTAGAAAACCCTTGAGCTCTTTGGAATTAGATGGTACCGCCAAGTAGAAACTGCAGTAATCTTGTCGATCTGTATGGACACCCCGCCACCGAGAATATGCCCCAAGTAATGAATCTTTTGGCTTTGGGCAAACTTGCATTTCTTGAGTTTAACCACCCATTGATCCTTTTCCAACAATGCCGACTTGTTGTAGATGGTTGAGGTGTTCCTCATATGAAGAGTCTGTAAATAAGAATGTCATCAAAAAATACTATGGCAAATTTCCTCAAAGCCGAGTCGTGTAACATTCATTGCCCCTTGAAAGTACCGTGCACCACACAATCCAAATGGAACTACAAATGAACTCATAATGACCAGCATGTGTGGAGAAAGCTGTCTTATGTTCGTCTCCTGCCTGGAGCCTGATTTGGTGATAGCCAGAGTAGAGATCCAGAATAGAAAACCAAGATGCCTGACCCAATTCATCTACTAACTGGTCAAACACAGGAATGGGGTAGACAGATTTCACAGTCAAAGCGTTGAGATGCCTATAATCCACACAAAAACGCCAAGCTCCATCCTTCTTCCTCACCAACAACACAGGAGAAGAAAAACCAGATGTACTGTGTTGTATGAGACCTTGGTTAAGCATTTCCTGCACTTGGGCTTCTATTTCATCTTTAAGCTTTGGGGGATATCTGTATGCTCTGATGTTAACAGGGGTGGCACCAGGAACTAGGGGAATTTCATGATCACAGGGATCTAACAGTGGTAATGAGTCGGGTACAAAGAAACACAAAAGGAAAAGACTCCACTATATGCTTGGATTTCGAACCAAGTGGTTCGCATGCAGATCGACAATGGTTGCATTTGAACTGCCAATAACTGGAAAACCATATCAGGCATAGGATCAGAGTTGATACCTTGTAGTAAGACCTGCTCCCCATCAACAGGAATGGACATCCATTTGGCACCCCAATGTACCACCATAGGATTATAGAGCTCAAGCCAATCCATACCAAGGATCAAATCATAAGAGTCCAATCTGTAAAGCTTCGGATCATGACGTAATGAATGACCGGATATGGAGAAAGCACAGTTCGAATAGCAAAGAAGATGCGGGCAATAATTGACCATTAGCAACTTTGACAACAGCTTGAAGAGGCTGCCGAGGCAAACTTGGCAGTTTAGCAAAGAATTGCATTGGACAAAAATGATGAAGAACCCGCTGAATCAACTAACACGACCCACCGGGATATCGACACCATGCCATGAAAGCTTATAGTCTTGTGACTATTGGCACCCACCCTTGCATCATGAGAGAGAGCCATCATTACTTGCTCAACCTGTTCCGCAGGAATCTCAGGAGCACCTTCTTCCTGAAACATTTCCAATATCTCCTGCATAGCATGTAGTGGAATAGTTGTAGCACACTTATGGCCACGAAACCACTTTTCAGCACAAGTGTCACACAGTCCTCGCGCTCTGCGGTACTGTCGTAGTGCTGAGATCTTGTCTTCGGCTCCCTTGGCTTGGACAATGTCACCAGGTGGCTTGTCAGGGAGTGGAGCTCGCTGGTGTTGATAGATCGGCTTGTTAAACGGCCCGAAACCCGGCCGGTGTGTCCGGCTTCGGGGCGCCCACAGCCCATCTCTTCCCCGCATGAGAGCCAACGAATACGCAGTATCGAGTGTGGAAGGGCAATGTAATGCAACAACAACGCGGATGTCAGCTCTTAATCCATCTAGGAAACGAGTGATGAAGAAATGCATGTCAGGATCTGGGTTGTAGGCCTTGAGTTGGTCAAATAGAGCTGAGAAACGATCAACATAATCGCTGACCGTGGTAGTTTGTGCTATATGGAAGAGTTGCCTGACCAGCTTATCTCGCTGATCACGACTGAAACGGCTGTGGAGCTGGTGGCAGAAATCAGGCCATGGAATGCGGTCAGGGCGTGGAATAGATTCTATCCAACGAGCAGCTGCACCCTTGAAATTCATGCGAGCAATGCGAACCCAATGGCGAACAGGGACTTGGTAGAGGTCAAAATAATCCTCAGCCTGAGATATCCATAATCTAGTGGTTTCACCCTCATAGATGGGAAAAATTTTGACGGGGAAGTTTTCCGATGGATCGAAATCATAGGGAGGATTCTCGAGCATGAACATCATATGCATCGCCATGAAACAAGGACTTGACTGAAGTTGAGTGCTTTGGATTCAGTACCATCTGCCGGGAATGGATTTGGGCATAGACCCGCCCAAATCCATCCTCCCGTAGTCATGTCGACGTGGTGCCCGCTGGGCCGAGCAGCCGAGAATTCCGGCAGATGGCGCGCCGGCTTGCTCAACGAATCGAAGGTGCCGGGGAGATCACACTACCGTCGGCGCGCAGCCGCTTTCAAGGATAGATCGATCCCAGTATTTGGTGAGCTTGTCCACCTTCGCTTTGAGATCCCCGACGGACCCCTGGATCGATCCTCCACGCCCCGTGGAGTCGCGGCCTTGGTGAGCTTGGACGCCGACGCCGTGGGCGAGGTCCGAGTCGGGCGAGGAGCCGGGCTTGGCGATCTCGGAGTCGGTGAGGCGCCGCCTCGTGGTTGAGGTCGGCGCCGCGAAACGTGTGGTGAGGCCGAGTCGGTCGGTGAAGCGCTTGGCGGCGGCAAGGTTCACCACGCCGATCTGGCGCCCAGGCGCCGCAGACGACCGCCGAGGCGCTTGAGAACGGGAGTCGAACTCGTGAAGCGGGCGGTGATACGGGCCCGCCTCCTTGAGGCTCTCCTCCATCCGCGCGGTGTCGCTGGCGGAATCGCCGTCCGCTCTTTGCGGTCCGTCTCGGCAAACGCTCGCCGACCAAGGCGCGAGCAACAGCGAACAAACGCTGCATCTCGGTCATGAGTTGCTGGGCTTCGAGCTCATGGCGCCTCGCTTCGGGCAAAACGGGTAAAGTGGGGATGTGGTGGTGGCGGCGGCGGCGGTGGTGGTGGTGGTTGAGCCGGGGTAGGCCGGAATTGGAACGAGAGGAGCTAGATACCGGATGTAAGCGGAGGCATACGGGGGGACGAAGGAAAGGTAGGCTGAACGATATAGAATTACAGGTTCGAGTAGCAACAGATTCAAACAGAGGAAGGATTCATTACAATAGGGTTCAAATCATTTCATAAGCCATCAACTCTCTCTAAGTCTCGTACTTATAGTTGGGGTCACTTCTCTGGTGCTTGCGAATCACTCCCAGTCTGGTCCTTGGATCCATCGATTGGGTTTGCGGGTGCGTCGACCTTGCCTCGGCTCATGGGCCGGAATACTGGGGCTTGTCTCTTGGTCGACGCCGTCATTGTCTTCAGGGCCTGCTGGAACATGGCTGCTGACACAGAAAGTCCTAGTTTAGAGCAAACTCAGATCTGTCACGGCGCGATGTAGCCACTCACTGTAACACCCTGTACAGAGAACACTATCTGTCAAGGAAAACACTGCTATCATGGAATGAAATGGAACAGGGAGCATTGTCTTCAAGATGTGATTTAATGCGCGATTGTACAGGAAAAACTCTTACTTCAGGACAAGGGTCAGGTCAACAACCGGCACTGCAATATTTACATGGTGTCCAGTGGCCACAAAGCTTGTTACCTACCTAAAAAGACACTAGATGAGAGGCTGCTAGCATACAAAACAATATTGCGATTGAGAGAGCGAGGGGGTTTACCTTCTGTACAGAGCTTTGATATCCTGGCGGATTGCTTTAGTGTCCAATAGTTCGTCCCCAGAATCATCAATATCAAGTTGATCAAGCTTGAAGTCTTCTGCAGTACAGTGCTCACTCCATTCAAACCACAGCTTTTGAATGACTTCTTTCTTGAATGCTGTCTGATGGACCTTTTTCCTCATCAGAGTCAGCAGCTACAAGCCTGTATACAAACAATTTCTTCTGCTGTCCAGGCCTGAATGCACGCCCAATCGCTTGACGGGTGACAGATGGGTTCAGGTGTACATCAAGAATGATAACTCTCGATGCACCGACGAGGGAGATGCCCTCTCCACATGCCTTGATAGAACCAAACAGAACTTTTGCATCAGGAGAGTTGTTAAAATGGTCCACTGCAATTTCTCTGTCCTCTTGACTAGTAGCACCAGAGATCATAAAAATCTCTTTCCCCACATGCCAGCCCTTCATCTTAACCAGCAGCCTTTCAAAAAATTTCATGGGAAGGATATATTGACTGAAAGCAAGTACTTTCTCTCCTGCAGAATTAGCAAGTGATAGGATATTCATGAAAAAATTGGCCTTCACACCATCTTTCACATTTTTCTCATTGATAGAATCCAGCAGACTATCAACTAAGTCATCTCTCAAGGTGTTAGCCCTGTTCTCAGCATTAGCCTCTGAAAGTTCTGAAAGACAAGGATGAATGTAGAGTGCACTCCCTACTGCACTTCTCTTCAACCTTTCAAGTGTTTGCAACTTGTTGCAAATAATGTCCTTCTGCCTGGGTGTGAGCTTCAAAAACACGCTGAAGTCTACTAAGCCAGGCAGTTCATCCAAGACATCGCCCTTGTAATAGTGAAGCACATCCTTCGTTAGTTCTCTAAGTCCTCTAATAACATGGGCTTTTCTCTTGAAGTTTTCATCATTCAACAAGGTTCCTTCAACTGCCTCAGTGAAAGTTTCATCAGAAACCCCTTTTGACCTTCTACCAGATATTTCAACTTGACTCATTATACGTCTGACAATAGGACAGGATGATTCCATCCTGAGAAACTTTGGGCGAACAAGATTCAAGATATTAACGACCTCCGTAGCGTTATTCTGGAAAAGTGTACCTGAAAGAACCACTTTGCGTGGTGTTTCCACTCTATTTAGCGATCCGAATACATCAGTCTGCTCAGTTCTAGCTTGATGGCCCTCGTCAAGTATCAGAAGGTTGGGAACCTTAAGTAGCCTGTCCCGACATGCAGCTGTGACGTTGCCGCCCCCATAATCAGTGACGATTGCAGAGAACTGCTTGTATCCCAGAAACAGTATACTCATCTTCTCTTCCCAAGATTTGAGGATCTGCAACTGTTCAACTCTTTTGTCAGCCTTGACAGAGTAGAAATCATACAGTGGTATATCCTGCACTTTCCATTTTTGAATTTCTTTCTTCCATGTACCTACTATCCCTTTGGGCAGCACAACAAGGGGCCTTGCAGATGGATATTTCGCCATGAAGCTCTGAATGAAGCTTATAAGCATAAATGTTTTCCTGAACCTGGGGCATGAGCAAGAATGCAACCTCCAGGCTTCTCCAATCAAATTCTTAACCAAAAAGTAGAAACCTTCCAACTGATGCGGTTTCATTGTCTGAGCATGTCTAGGATGAATAGCAACATCTGCGATTATGAAATCTTCAGACAGTTTAACAGTACCACAGTCTATCTCTTCAGCAGCATCCTTTGAATTTCCTCCATAGACATTTGTTCTTCTCCTTGAAGCCTGGTAAAAAAAAAAAAGTATTCATGAAAATCACTTGCTTTCTCCAATTCTATTCAGACTATACACGCTTGAAGTTTGAACTTCATGGTTTTCTATTTTCTATTGTTTGATATTAGGTGGCATTGCTGACGTAATGGTTTTGACATTCTCGATAGTTATATTCACAAGCTTTCCGTGTGCATACAAGGTGAGGATAACCAAATTATCAATGCAGACTAATTGACTATAGAACTTGCACATATCAAGTAGAATAGGAAGCTAACAAAGTGTTCAAAAGTTTAAACTGTAAAGAGTATGTGGAAGGACCAATGTGAATGAGTATGGAACTACAAGGTGCATGAAGTAGAACAAAAGAATTAAAATTAACTACCAGACATTTTGCCAGAAAATGAACACAACAACTCGGTGACTGCGCTTAGAATTTTTCACATGGCAAAAACTGCATGCATGTATAAAAAAAATATTGCAAAAATGAACTAGAGCCGGAAAAGTCATGCATATCTTAAACAAATCACAAACCTTTTTCCACTGATAATCAATTATTGAATCGGCTCTTCTCACAATCATACCACACACACGGCATACATGGCCCAAATCTTCATGAATCCTAATGTCATGGTTACAGTCGATGTCGTCCATCATTCCATTGTCCTCCTTTTCATTTGCCGCCTCGTCAACTTCATCAAGCTGACCAAACCAAATCACAAATAGTACAAACTGGTTACCAAAAATTGAACTGAATAGTAAGGAATGCATTTTGAACACTTCAGCTAATGAATCTCAGTGTATTATTTAAACACATAGCTCTTGTATAATGAGATACACCCCAATTCTTGGGAATTATCATTTCACAATACAAGTTACAATTGTAATCAAGGTGAAGTCATTGTTATGGAGACTTCGAGATGATACAACACTTATGTACTCACAAAGCACAGAACAAGCAGTCGACACTGGGATTAAGATTTTACATGTGCGTGACACTGCAATATAAACCAAATTCGATGTGGTTGACACTGTCATTGCCTTTGTGCTTTCAGCAGCCAATGCATAGTCTTTCAATAATCCTCAAGGCCATCACGCTTTCATTTTATATGTTTCTCTTCTTCCTCTCTATAGCCATGTCGGAGTTCTGGTGATTGCAGCAGTTTGTTGTAAATCCAATGACAAATCGGCTGCTGCTAGACCTGTATCACCTATTGCTTCTTTGTTTAGGGACAAAATGAGTCAGTACATCAACAGCAACCTGAGGTCCGATCTCTCTTTCGCTTTTTCTCGGTTGGAAGTGTAAGGAAGATTTGTGTTTCTGCTCTCTTCTCCGCTACGCTTGCAGCCTGGGAATGAAGAAAACACGGTTAAAGAGTTGAGATGCCAGAGTCTTTTCATTGTGGTACA
>JADLZK010004507.1:0-26690 GCA_015847255.1 Hyparrhenia diplandra | reverse complement strand
GCTCTTCAACACATGTCACCACCGTCCTTGATCGCCTGGCCGCCATGTCTTCTAAGCCGCCCGCTCGACCCGCATCCGCCGTCTTGACTCGATCGACATGGTCACTCCACGCCGCCCTTGCACCCGTCAATGTCCCAAGTGTCGCCTACCACAAAATGGCCACCCGGCGATCCGGTCCCTCGGTCCAAGCCTCACGTCCACCCTTCACCGCTCCAGTCCATCAAGACGGCACGTCCTCCTTTTGGCCTTCACCTCACCGCCGACCACCGTCTTCGAGCTTGGCACCGCACAACACAAGCCATGAAACACGCCGCACGACACACCTCGTGTGCCCGTTAGGGTATTGAAGGTAAAAGTGAAAAGGAAAATAGAATTAGAATATTGGAATGTTGATAATCGCTCATCATCAAAACTGAACAACATGGGCGCATATCAGCCATGTGTTCGTAAAAGCTGGTGGAGGCAAGTTCTTCAGACTCTGTAAACTCTGTAATCGCGGAGGATTCCATTGGGCATGAGCAAGAAGATGATGTCAATTTGGCGGAAACCGGCCAAGTTGGGAATCAAATTGAGGCTGTCAATGAGGATGGACAAACCGGAGATGATAATCATGTGCAATCAGGTCTGGGCATGGATCTTATTGGGGTTGCTCCATAGGAAAGTTCTGATGATGACCATGAATTTGAAAGATCTGACAGTATCATGGAAGAACAAGTGGAATATGGGAGCTTAATTGATAAAGTGATTGAAGAGAGGTTAGAGCAGCTGGAGGCCAGCAGGAAGGCTGAGAAGAACGGAGAGAAGAAGCTGAAGGTGTCAATGTAGTCATTGGAGTGGGCAGAGGAGCTTGAGAAGTGGCAGGTCTCATTTGGTCATCACTGGGAGGAAGGAGCTGCTGCTCAGCCCATGCAGACATCGTTCTAGAACTGAGTGGGGTTTATTTCTCACACATTTGAATTCTTGTCTAGGTTTTTAACTTCTGGCGTGCGGTATTAATATTTTCAACTTTTTTTGTTTAAAGCTCATCCATGCTTGATGCATTGCATGCCTGCATTGAATTGTGCCAAAGGAATTCACAGCGCTTGGACCCAGAGGAATCTCAGTCCCTTTGATTCCAATTGCTTGACTCGTAAGTTATGCTAATACATGAATATAGCATTATAGTGTTATAAAACATAATTGTGAATCTATTGGCATATGCATATATAGTTTCCATCTAGTCCGCCGGTGTTGCTACTTATGAATTATGATCATATCTAGCTGAGCTGGTCATGGGTGTGGATGTATGCCTAGACCATCCAGGTTCAAGTCCTTGTCGAGGCGAATTTGGGTGCCTGTTTTTCTTCTTAATAAAATGCCAGGGGGTTCCTCCTAGGTTGGTCTAGTTTTTTTTTTCAATATAGAAAATGCCAATGTGTCCCTGTTCTTGAAAATGGCATATGGAGTATTTATGAGCAGAATGATAGCACATATAGTTAATACCTTAGTTATGGTTGTTAACTTTTGATAAAAGTCGAGCAATAAACCAATCACTATGCCAAAAATCACTATCGGTGACACCACTATTTGTGACTTATAAACAAAACGCGTCACTAATAGATTATCTCGTGACACGGGTTAACAAGACACGTCACTGATTAGCTGTTGCCCATGCTCCAGGATCAATACACGTCACTAATAACAGCTTATCTGTGACACATCTTGTTAACCCGCGTCACAAATAAAATCAGTGACTCGTGTTGGTAAGCCGCGTCACAGATATGTGGCCTTATCGGTGACGCGGGTTATCAAAACTCGTCACTAATAATTAATGTGACGCTTGTTTTGTGGACGCGTCACTGATAGACACATCTATCCGCGACTCGTATTGTGAATCTGCGTCCCAAATAGCCTAGATGAAAAAATAACTTGATGCCCGTGACTCTTGCTGTTGGGCCATGTACCTGCTAGTGCCGGCCCATATACACAAAACCCTATCACGTCCAGTGGAACCATCCCTGTCGCACCCACCGCCGCCCCAGACTCCTTCCAAGCCCGTGCTGCCACCCATCCCCGAGGGACTCCTCGCCGCCCGCGACGCCGCCGTCTCCGATAGGCTCCTCGCTCCCCGCGCCGTCATCGCCCCCGAGGACCTCCTCCCACGCTCGCGCCCCCGCCCGATGGGCTTCCCGCTGCCCACGCAGCCGCTGCCCCAACGAGCCTCCTGACGCCCGCGCCGCCGCCGACCTGAGGGGCCGTATCCAGAAGGCACGTGACCACAGCACGTATGGTCGCCTCCTCTCCTGCACCAGCTGCATCCCCCGCCCCCTCTCATTCATCCTCCTCAGATCTGAGCCCCTTTCCCATCATGGCGTGCGGTGGCGGTGATGGAGGAAGCTGGTTCCACGGGACCTTCTCCAAGGTCGGGTAGATGTGCTTAAACCTGCGATTGAAACACTTTGTCTTCCCATGGTAAGGGCTAAGGAGCCTGTGTTCCATGTATGCATTGTATCCTGCATTTTTTAGGGTTATTGGATCTGACATTTCACCCAATGCGATGCAGTGTAGTTATTTGATGGTATTCCACTAAGTAGCTCAATGCTCTCAGTACTACTTATCAGAAATATAATATCCTTGTTTCTACAGCCAGAGCTTGTGCAGTGCTTGGCTGCACTACTTCTGATTGCCTGTGGTTGGTCCAATCTTATCTGTTGGCATCTTTCCATCTAGCACACAGGTAGCAAATTCTGCACCCTGCTGCTGAAGTGCTCCTTAATGTTTCTAGATGCAGACGTCAGTTATGTGTGGGTTCTTTTGTCCTATATGCTTCTCTGAACTTGTACGTGCATTCTCCTGGTATGGTATATCAGGAGCTTCATCTGACCCTGATGCTGGTAAGTGCTATGGTAAACTGTTGCCACTGCACCCTTGTTATTGATCAACTAGGTTTCTTTTTAATCTCTTGGTTCGTGCTGGTGTTGCAGGACTTGGACTAGGAGACATCTTGAAGCTTGATCTGGTCTTGCCATCAATTGAGAACTTGCCCATTGAACAATTAGCATCACACCTTCCCTAGGTTTGTACTACTGAGATGGTATGTTATCATGGCTTTCAGATTGACCTAACCTTGCAGCTTAATTCTAGAAGTATCACTAGAACCTGACTAAGAAGATATGTCCTCTACTCTGTCTTTCTGATTCTAAGAAGATATGGAGATCAGAGTGATGTCTTTCTGATGCATATATCATGTTTTCTCTCTAAATACTGAAAAACTCTAGGAATACCTGTACTCTGTATGCAGCAATTATGCAATGACTAGGATACTATTTTTTTATAAGGATCAGGTAGGGTGGTTGGATCTGTAGTGACAATGCTTGTTGCATACAATTCTGTACTTGTGCTGTGAGTGTAAAAAGCAATAGAACATATTAAACATATTAACTGGTTCCCTACCTGTACTGTGATTGTCTTAGGATCTAAATACTTACTGGTTGAACCCTTGCTCACTGCCTGTGGTCACTGCTGGGTTTGATTCAGCAATCAAATTGCACCATCTAGGACACATTTTCTTTTTCTTTTTTTCCGTATTCATCATTATTGAACTTAAAAGAATGTTTTGCTCATTAGTTAATATGGCTGAAACTGTTAAAACAGATAGCTAAGCACGTGGTCACTTGTGCATTAGTGGTTCCATTGTAACCATTTGCTTTGCCTTGAATTTGGTAGTGATTGATTTTTTCCATCAGTGACAGCTGCTTGCTTGTGCCTTGAAAGAACAAATGCTTGTTTGATTTGTTAGTGTATTTTTGCAACACAGCAGCTAAAGGACAATTTTCTTGATCTGTCCAAACTTGTTTTATTTATTCATAGTTGGGACACATAGTGTATTTAACTACAAAAATGCAGCCCTGTAGGATTTAATTTGTGTGGATAATCTTGTCAGATTTACATCAATAGAAAAAACACTATGTTAATTAAACAGAGTGTTCCTTCATTAGCTTGCATCATTTATTAACATGGTATGATAGTATCATGTTCCTTCATTAGCTTGCATCATTTATTAACATGGTATGATAGTATCATGTGTTCCTGGTATCTTAGGTTTTCAAGATTCTGGCATTAGTATGAATTGTAGTCAAGAACTCAACATTACATGCATACTCTGAATGTACATATCTATGAATGGCAACTTGTGAATTCTATGCATCTCTGAATGGCTTCGGTCTGTCTACTTAGTGGCTTCAGTCTTTCATCTCTGAATGGCTTCAGTTATTTTTTTTCTAGATATATATTCTGCTAGTACAAATTAACATGATTCCTAAGAGCATGGGGAACATAAAGAGAATAGGAGCCATATACATGAAAAAATTAAGATAGGAGCTGGCTTACCTTCCTGTATAGTTACCTCTTGAGCTAGCATGATATCTTGAGCTAATCTAGTTGTAGGAAGCACTAGATTAACTCTTGAGTAAGGATCAGAAATCTGCCGCTGTAGGAAGTAGCTTCTGAAAATTAACTCGGGCTAGCATGATATCTTGAGCTAATCTAGTTGTAGGAAGTAGAATTGCTCTCTAAACTCTTGAGCTGGCATGATATCTTCATGGTTGGAATTGGAACTAGAATTGCACTTGTACACTCTTGAAGAGACTACATGTTTTTGTTCACTACTAGTATAGCAGCAGCTCATGCTTTTTTTAAAAAAAAAAATTTATCATTTTGCTACTGTGTCATTGATCTTTGCATGTTCAATGTTGACTAGCTGAGGGCTCTGTTCTCCTTACTATCTCTTCCATGAATACTTCTCTGATCAAAAGAATATAAGAATATAGTGCTCTAGGTACTAATTGTTGGTGTTCTGTTTACAGATCCGATTTCAACCCGTTTGTGGACTTGCAAGCACAATCCTCTACTCTGGTAAAAAGAAATACTTGACACATTTGACTTGCATGTTTGAAAGACAATTTTTAAATCAGTGTCTCTTTCATTATGCTAAAGTTATCCTCCTATGCAGAATTCAGCTTGGACAACCAACTACTGTTAAAGTTTAAGCCAACTTGACTAGGTTGCTAGCTTATCAGAACAAGGTATGTTCCATAGCATTCCGGCACAGACTTTTAAAACGCTCTTTAATTTCCTCATGGATAAGCACATTGTGTCGGATTTTACTTTTGTGCTGGGTGCTGTGCTTTCTACTCTACAGTTAAGATATCAATTTTACTCTAGAGTAATTTAGGATATTCCTTTTGCATTTAGTGGATTTTCTACTGGAACATGCCAGCAATTCAAGCTTGGTTGCAGTTTGTACTTGCAACCAAGGATATATATGATGACTTCATGTGCAGTAATCTTTGATCATCAAATTAGCAGGTCAGCAACAGAGGGACAGCAGCTGATCATTGTTCAAGTCTGCAACTTTAGCATTCTTTTGCAATGGTTCATTACTTGTTCAATGCTTTTGTTTGGGGGGTTCCTATGATGGCATTAATTTTTCTTACCTGATTATTGTTGGATCATTTCCAATATACATTTGATATGGTGATTTGTGTTATTGCAGGGCTCCAATATACAATTGTTTTTGCAGGTCCAGCACAACATTAGTAAGTGCAGACTGCATTCTCAAGTAGATGTATCAGATGCTGATTTTTTCTTTTCCTGTGTCTAGTAACTGATTTTTTTTTTTTTTCTGTGTTCAGTAACCTCTCCACAGTTGCAGGAGCAGATGGACAGCAGTTAATCTTTTTTTCTTTAGTGCAACAACAGGTTCTAAGAGCTCAACCATTCTGGAACTAGATGAGAGGAAAGGAAGTAGCCAGAAGCTATATGTATTGCCATTTATTCTATATAGCAACCTGTCACCTCTTCATAGTTATGGTGGATACTCCCATGTAATCTATAGTTTAACAGACTTGCAATATGGAGTATGAACTGTGTACTACTGTGAAATGTACCATATTACAAGTAAAATGTTACCTTCAATGATGTGTGTGTATGTATATGGATGATCCTATATATGTGTATATATATATATATACATATATATAGGATCACCATATTTTTTTTGTTTTCTAAAATAGCTATTGGTGACGCCAGTATTGGCTACATGTGTCGCAGATAACGCCTTATTTGCGACACGTATTGGCTACATGTGTCGCAGATAACATCTTATCTGCGACGCGTATTGGCTACATGCGTCACGAGATAACACCTTATCGCTGACGCGTGTAGCCAATACGGCGTCGCGCAGATAAGGTGTTATCTGCGACACATGTAACCAATACGCGTCACCGATAGCACCTTATCGATGACGCGTAAATACGCGCGTCACAGATATGCCCTTATCTCTCGACGCGCAAAAAGGGTGACGCGTGAAAAACGCGTGTCGATAGCGATTAAGAAGTGTCGCAGATAGCGATTTACGGCATAGTGAATAATAGAAATATTTTTTCAGAAAATTATCTATTAGATTGAATAGCATATCTAGAAAGACAATGCAAGCTTATTGCTGTGGGATAAACTGGGTAAGTTTTTTGAAAACTGTTCTCAAATTTATCTTGCTCTAGTTTGGTGAAATTTATCTTTTGTACTAATGTATACCATTACTTCTTCCAACATTGTTGGGTTATTGATTCAGTTTCTCAGAGCCATTAAAAAAATTATGTGGAATCAAGGATGTAAATGGAAGAGGTGCCAGGTCACATTCAAGTGAAGCACCAATGGAACATATGAAGGACTGTCTCAACAAATGAGGATTTCAACAAAACAAAAGTGCCTAAATGTTCTGCGAAAAGTATTTTCTCAATATATTGGAGAAATAATAGAGGCCATGGCTGGGTATATACCCCTACCGGCAATCATGAGAAAACTATTATCCGATAATGGGAGTCAAGAGTTTGGAGATTTCAAACTTTGTGATACACAGAATGTTATCTATGTATCTTTACGAAAAAAGAATACTGATATGTCTCATTTGTCTATTACTTGTAGGTAAAGGCTGTAATTACGTACACTATTTACTGCTTTGTGGAACACTGTAGAAGATCTTTGGTAAATTTTGAATCACATGACATACATTGCAATGGAGCAAAGGTTTGAAAAGTTATGTATGGTCCATGCTGACCATGTTGGCTTGTATCCTCATCCTGAATACTCCCTCCGTTCCAAATTGTAGTTCACTTTAGCTTTTCTAGATATATTGATTTTGCTATGCACCTAGTTATACATTATGTCTAGATATATAGTAAAAAAAATCTAGAAAAGACAAAGTGAACTACAATTTAGAACGGAGGGAGTAGTATTCTTGTTACTTTGTTAGTATCTCAAGGACCAAGTATGAGACGAGTTCATTAACGTGCCCCTGAATTTTTGTTATAATGCTAGTACCTCTTAATGTCCTAAACTAGATGCCCTTGATCTGATCCATGTTCCTGCGTTGACTCCTGGAATCATTTTTTTTTTCATTTAAATCTACTCATGTTTCAATTTATATTCATTGTAAAATACACAGTATATGGGCTTAACACAGGAGCGCTGGCGTGTATGCTAGAGTAACTATGGTTAATTGGCCAATTAAGCTTGCAGTTGATCATGATTAGTTTCTGTACATAGCTGTTATAGTGTGCTGATTATGAATAGGAGAGAGAGAGGGGGGGTTAACTATGCAAAAGAGAGGAATAGGAGAGAGAGGGGGAGAGAGAGAAAGAAAGGGAAAGTGAGCACTCAAATAAGAGGGAGAGAGGGGGGAGGGGGGGGGAGAGAGGGGAGGAGAGAGGGACAGAGAGGGAGAGAGAGGGGAGAAATACCCCTTGCAAAAAGCCAAACTTTAACAAATTCAAGGGCAAAACCTCCCCCCCCCCCTGGTGATTTTTAGGGTTTTGAAGTTCAAAACCCTAAAAATAGAGAAATCCCACGGGGAAGAAGAAGGGTGGGGCAGTTTTATAGCCCAGGCTTTTTCCGTGGCGGTCATTGTTAAAAAAACCGCCACGGTTAATCCTTATTAATCGTGGCGGTTTTCCCTGGCCGGGGGGGGCTGCCACCACCTATTTTCCGTGACGGTTATTCAAATGCACGCCACGTAAAATAAAAACCAAACACCCCGCAAAATCAATCCCAGTAGTAGTGTGTTATAGTGTGCACATGATCGACTTTTTGTTTCCTTACATTATATTACAGAAGGAGAGATACAGAACTGAATATTCGTTGCATCTTGCAATTATACATCTGTTTGGTTCAATTCCAAGATGAATTAGGGTTTTACATGGGTCCGTCTGATCCACAAGCAACATGCTGCTAATCTCTGTTGCTAGCCGCCTAAGCCCTAAGGTGTCTTCTCGTAAGACGTCGGGCCGATGGAACGCCTAGAAGCGGCGGGTGTCGGTGGCGAGCATCCGTCTTTGCGAGCGCGTAGTTGGCCGCCTCGAGTTCCGCCACCTCCTTCCCGAGCCCCGCCGCCTCGCGCTTGGCCTCCTCCTCGTGCGCCTTGGCCTCCGCCCGGCGGCGCCTGCGCGACCCCCTCTCGCCCGTGGAGCGCCGCCACCCGTGCTTGAGCACCCCGACGTCGCGCTCGAGCCTCTTGCCGTCTGTCTTTGCTCCGCCACACCGCGCTTCAGCACGCCCTTGTCGCGATTGTTGGTGTAATCCTGGCACTAAGGACCATGGATCATGTGGAGGTGACACGTGGAAGGAGCCAAGGCGGGAGGTTTCAGTTTGAACCGGGAACGCCAGGACATGGTGGCCGCGCCCACGTTCGTCAGTTCTCTGCACCGTGAGTTTTTAGCGTCGTGTATCGTTCTCTAGCGGTTGACATAGCTAGTGTGTGAGTTTGAATTAGCTAGTATAAATAGCTTGGAGTTCAGGGAGTCGAGTTATCAAGTCAGTTGCTGGAAAAGCACCATTGTATCTTGAACAATCTAAAGTGAAAAAGGGCACTGTCATCCCGGGCGACCACCGAGCGGTTCCACATTTTTCTTGCGTTCTTGATTGATTTGATCATGTTCTTGTATTCACCAATCCACAAATACAGCTTTGATTAGAGATCCTCGGCCAACAGCGATCCAGCTCCTCCACGCGCGCCCTCAGCGCGCTGTTCTCCCCGCAGCGCCCGTCGAGGCGCGCTTGGCGACGGCGGACTTGATCAGCTTCAGGAGCGCCGCCGCCCGGCGCCCTGGCGTCGCCAAAGTCGGCCGCCGCGGATATCTCATCGGCGAAGTACCGCGCGCTCCATGCCGTCGCGGCACGCGCCGCCGCGCGCTGGAGACAGGGAACGCCGCCGATGCCTGCTGCTGCTGATGATGATGCGTCGCGAAGGCCGCTGGCGAAACCGGCCGCGCCGCCAGGTGTGGCGGTGCCGCATCGTTGAGGAACGCGCCGCCCGGCGCGGCGCGCTTGCGCGACGCCGCGATAGCCGCCATCTGTTCGTTCGTGTCTGTGCCTCTGTGGAACAGGAAGGCTTGGGGGCGTGGCATGGTGGTCCCAGGCGAACAGCTCCACGTTGGTCTCCGCCTCCGTCTCCACGGCGACCAGCCGGCAGCCGCTCCGGCGACGCCCCGGAAGCTGAGCGATTCCGTTGCCAGAGACTGAAACACGCATGGAACCGAATCATCAAAACCGAAACTGCGGATTGCTATACACTCGTTCTATTCTTGGTTGGCATTGAACATCCAGTCATCAGTAGCAGGGATCTCTGCACTTCACCTTTTCAATTCTGTCGATGACTCGCCATCATCATAAAGTTTATTTTTCCATCCTGATGCATGACATGGAACACTGCCGAAAGGCAAACTGGCAAAGCAACCAAAGCCACTGCCACGTGTGCAGTAGTAGTAGGAGCAGTCTTGGCGCCAAATACAGTTGTGTTTGAAATCAACCAACAGACATCCAAACACCCTTCAGCTAGGTTAGCTAATATAATTAGCTAGCGAATACGTATTAGATTCAGGCAATTGAGTCTTCAAATTCTCTATGGAAGCTGGAACACCGGCCCACGGAGACCAATGATGCTCAAACTATTGTCGCCCTCCAGATTCTTTCAAATACTCAATATCCACCTATATATAATTTTACACCAAAACAAAAATCGAGCGCTAGGATTCTTTCAAACAGTCTGACCATAGTGCGTGTGCGCCCCCAAGCCCACCACACCCCAAAACAGGTAAGCACAAGCTACACAGAAAAAATGCTTGTTCTTCTCATCTGCATAGTCATCTGACCAGGTCTGGTCTGAGATACAAGTTTACATGAAACAAATTTATATATATAGTAGGAATTCCTTTTTCCAAATGGGAAGTACATTGTTTCCCCTATTCCCTCTTCCTCATCATCAGACAGCCGGCAGCGTGTATGTACACCAAAATGCTCTTAATCTGCTCTCTTTCAGTCACAACAGAATTAGCGCCAATAAACCAGCCACTGAATCACCTCTTTCCTCCACTCCACATCAGCGAATCAGGGCTAGTCCAATTAGCACATGGGCCAAGCGGAGGACACTGGGAAAGACCAGAGATGCTACAATGCATTCCTCTGCCCAACGAATTTCCTTGCGACGCCAAAGATGAGAGCCTTAGTTAGGAGCCCTTGATCAAGAGTACAGGCCAGAGCAACTGCCCCTCCGAGTACAAGGAACCTTGCCACATGGTTCCTCGCTGGCTTCTCTTCTGCTTCCACGATTTCTGATTCGTCGCTGTTG
The DNA here is from genome assembly GCA_015847255.1 of Hyparrhenia diplandra. NCBI lineage: Eukaryota > Viridiplantae > Streptophyta > Magnoliopsida > Poales > Poaceae > Hyparrhenia > Hyparrhenia diplandra. The sequence continues at coordinate 16,030 of JADLZK010004507.1, read as the reverse complement.
GACTCCAATGACCGAACAAAATTGTCACCAACCTTAGTATTGATTCGGGCCATCAAAGCACTCCGTGATGGTGGCTCCCCAGCAGCCCTGGCTTGCTGATAGGCCCGGAGTCCAGGCTCAATTTTCTTTACACATCCCCACATTCCTTGCCTGATACCAAGTTTTGCAATCTCATATGGGATGCCCATGTCCTCATGGTGAAACAAGAGAACCTCACAGGCTGTCAACCCTCCGTTCCCTCTCTTGGATTCCACTGTTCCAACATCAGTTCAAAAGAAAAGTCCTAGTTAGAGAAGTGCCACAGAAAGAAAAGGGAAATTTTCAGTTATTCAACTTTTATTATTTCCCAACCTCAAGCAAAGTAAGCAAGGAAAATGATTACCTGCACGGATGCACCAGCTTGAATAATACAAATCAACCCTTCGAGGTTTGTTACGCCGGGGAATGGATGAGCATGGTATACCCTGCATCACATTACCAATACATCAATGGCTGGGCATGGTCGCGTGATATGAGTAACCTAATAGTCTCAATGGTCACATACAAATTTAGTGATCTGATCAATGCGAGTGGAACTAGCCTCAAAACTACTAATTGCTAACAAGATCATTAACAACTAATTTAAATTGCATTGATGTAAAAAACATCTAGGATTAGAGAAACATCCTATAAACCACTGTATATGGAATAAATGCTAAAAAAAAGTCAATATATTACTAAATCCATAAACTTCCACTACAACTTGGACTGAAATGATTTTCTCTCTCTTAGGCATACGGCCATTATATATAGGCTCAAACAAAACAAGTACCCTGAGGGGGAACCATCAGTCTATCACTCGTATTGGCTGATAGAAGGAAAAAAAAATAGTGACGCATTCATATTCCTATACCAACTGAAAGTTGATGGAGAAAAAATAGCAAAAAGATTTATATCAACTGAGTGAAGAATAATGTGTTAGGAAGGAGTAAAACTAAGGCAGCAGAGAAGTATACAGGCAGTTAAGGAAAACAGTAGTGAAGGCCAAAGAACGGATATTCTAAAATTCAACAGTGACCTAGTTGTGGAGAGAGAAATTTGGGTGAAATAGAAGATCAAATAGAGATAGTATAACAGGAAATTATGAAAATATGAACACACAAGCATAGGAAAAGGAGAAATACTGCTTAACAGTGTACATGATTCTCTAAGAGTGTGAAAAGAAAAGCAAAAAGGCCTCTAGCAGAGTTGGTTAGGTGGCCTGCTCAGCGCACCTCAGGTCCTAGGTTTGACTCCTTGTGCGAGCTCCCCAAACAGGGCCTAAAGCCCAGCCCCAACCGTGGCTGTTCTCACATGGGCTATGGTGTGTATGGGTGGAGCAGGGGTTGAGGGATTTTCTCAACCTGCGTGAGAAGGTCTTCTTAATGCAATACCAGGGGGCTGTCTTAACCCCCACAGGTCATATTTTTAAGAGTGTGAAAAAAAAGAAAGTCAAACCTTAAAAAGGTTGTTGTTGTTTCAGGAATGGAACTGGACCAAACTAAAAACATGTGTAGAAATATGAAACAGAGTCAAGATATTAATTTAAAGATACAATCTTGTGGGTTCTTTGTTTATTTAATTTTTGCCAATGCTTATGGCTTCTTTGTTGAGATAACAGAGAGTGGAAGAACACATCACGCAAGAAAATATAGCCAGAACTGATATATTTCTAAGTTCAACATTGATATATCGTTACTTCCCAGCTTCTCCTTGCTGTAACAGGCAGTTGCTATGCAATGGAGGTTCCCCCCATACTTTGCTTTCGAATAATGATGAAAAGGAGGAATTGGAGACTTAACTGTCAACAACTCTGACATTAACATCAAAACTTCAATGATGTGAAAAGCTTGTCTATGTAAGTGTACTCTAACGTTGGACAGGTGGCCTCAGGTCAGTATCATTAGATACACATAGCCATCACGAAATATCATGATTGAGAAACAACCATTGAACACCTAAGCCGTATGTCTGTGCCTATTCCAAACTGAGTTAGTTGAGGGGCAACAACATAAATTTTGCCAACATTATAGTCCATATGAAATGTAAGCTACAACCACTGAACTTCTGAGCCGTACAACCACTGAGCAGGCTATGCAACAAAATTCAACCAAGAAAGTAAATATTTTTGGATTAGGGACGAAGCATAAGTCCCATTACCTCCTGGAATCAATCCCCAGATAAGGAAGTATTACAAAAGAACAACATGCAGTAGTTTTTCAAGTCTGTTTTACCTTTGTGACACAATAATAGGCGCCCCCAAGTTTCCATATCCGACGAGCAATTATGTACTCTCTGTCACTGCAGAAGAAGGGGAACTGCAACAACAACAGCATGAGATCAAAGTATAAGCTGATAAACATGAAATCAGTCAATCAGAAAGACTTTAAAGCAAATCCCAAGGCCTGCTTACCTTCCGGACCCAATGTACTTTCATCGTCCCAGTGGTCTGGCACTCCTCCAGTGTCTTATGATAAATAAGCATATCATCCCACTTGTTGGACATTCGGAATTCATCATCCCCAAAGAAGTCTCTCACTTCCTCCGGAGTAGCATTCTCAAAGATACTGCTACTCTGGTATTGTGGAGGCCCAGTCTGAATTCATCCAGATAAAATTCAATCACTACACGAACCTAAAATTAAGTAAAAACACGACACTAAGGCTCATGAAAATCCGTCCACCTGAGCATCCCTCCTCCACGCCTGGTAGGTCATGGTGGGCAGCGACTTCTCCATCATCTTGATCCAGGACGGGCCGCCGTCCCTGCCTTCCACCAGCCTCCAGAGGTTCACCAGGTCATCCTTCCCCACCGCCAGCTCCTCGTTCGCCATCTCCGACGACCTGCCAAGCACCACCATTCCGTGATTCTGTCAAAAGGTAGGTAGGTAGCTCCTCCTTTGACACCGCCAAAGAACAAGCCTTTGACCACAATCCCGCACGAAGAACCAACCCGCGCATTTCTCCGGGCAGTCTGCCAACATACACAGTTACATACCCTTTCACGGCGTCCTCGTCCTCCTCCCTCTGCTGCACGGCGGCGCCGGCGTAGCCGAGCGGGGCGCGGAGGCGGGCGGGGAGCTGGGCCTTCCAGAAGTCGAGCGTGGCGAAGGGCGGCTGCGCGGAAGCAGCGTCGGCGGTGGGGACGACGAGCCCGGCCGCCCAGCGCGGGCGCCAGGCCCAGCCGAGCAGGAGGCCGAGGAGGGCCGCCGCCCAGAGGGGTCCCGCGAGGAGCGCCATCTCCCACGCCGCCCCCCACGCTGTGGGCTGCTCCAGCACCCTCGCCACCGCCGACAGCACGTACCCCATCGGAGCCGACCGGCCGGGCAGCGACGGCGCGGGGACGGACGGACGCGGCGGTGCGTGTGTGGGTGAGCGTTGGGGAGGAAACGGGAGGGAGGGATGGGGGCTTTGCGGCCTATGGCGAGGATTAAAGACTCGATTTTTTTTGGATTTTTTTTTTGCTTGGTTTGGTTTGGGGAAGAGGAAGGAAGGTGTGGTGCACGAGTCAGAGTAGGGATGGAGGTCACTGAGGTGTGGACATGGTTCATGGATTTGCATCTAGTTTATTTGGATGACTTTATTTTGTTTGACCCCCTTTTCTCTATATATATGTTTTCCAAATTCTTTTATTTTTTTGGGTACTTTGGAGTGTCTTGGGACTTGAGAGTTTAGATAGTGTTTCTCCCTATAGTTTATTTGGACTTTGCAGAGTTGTAGGGATGCTAGGTGATATGGTAAACAAAAGCTGAGGAGTTTGGTGGGCAATTGTTTATTGGTTAGGACTCCGGAGTTTTACAATTTTTTGTAGAGGTGTGGCTTGCTCCTTTGGTATTCTGTAACGTACTATAGAATATATAGTCTGTGATTAACACATATTCTAATTAGTTGTTGGTTGTGAAGTCGCTTTCTAAGAATTTCATATTCCCATGCTGTTCCTTAAAGGTGCAAAAGTCACAAAGATAAAAGGAATAATATATGCTATGTCTCTGGCTTCTGGGCTTGCCAAGACTACACAAAAGGGCCATGTATTGGGATTAACAAAACAAATGCATATTAAAAGATCATTAGTCCCCTAGTAATAATATATATGACATTTGATTAAGTATGGAAAGGAAAATTTTCACATACCAGTATTTGCTCTAAATTTTATGGATCCCCAAAATTAAATAATTCACAAAGTTTTGTAAGTTTGACCAATTTGATAGAAGAGAATTATCAACATCTTTGACAGATGTTGTCCTTTTTTTGTATATTTAATCAAACTTATAAAACTTTAACTTAGCACAACTCTAGGAAAATTGATTTGTTTCGTGAACCAAGGTAGTAGTTTAGATAGAGTTTTGTTTGTTGAAACATCTAAGACTTCTTGTTTCGTTTGCTTAGTGCGTCATGGTCAACTCAGTGGTAAACCCTTCTTGTGCGCCCCTATCTACGCCATGTTTTCTCTATTCCTCTCCCATATTGGATATAATATTGTTCCATGGGATAAAATGAACCAAAAAAATAATGTGGGAAAGGGGAAAATCACTCTCTTTTCTTCTTTTTTTCAAGAAAGGGGCACTCACTCTCTTCTTTTCTCTTGGCCGTGCGACGCAACAGACTAGACAGCCGCGTGTGTGCGTGTGCCTATGGTCTATGGACCGGGCGCATGCAGATGCAATGCAGCGACGGCCGACGTGGGGTGGGTGGCTGCCTGACTGCCCTCCCCAAAGCGATAAGGGGGATTTGGGGGCTGAGGCTGCTGGTGCCGCGCGTCGATTCCGGTGGGGCCTAAATCTCCCCTCCGTCCAACGACGCGCCGCCACGTCGGCTCGTGGGTTCGGCTGGCCGTGGCCGGGGGCCGACCCCCCTCGCCGGCGGCGTCACATCCACACCACAAAATGAAATCGGGTCGCCGTCGTGAGTGGCAGCAGCCTGTGTGACGACGTGCTCGCTCTTGTGTGTGGGGCTGCAGCTGGAACTAGCTCTTGTCGTTCTTGGTTTCTCAAAGCTTTCAAAAAAAAAAAAAAAAAAACCTGCAAATTTCCCTGTGCTCCTTTTCCTGGTGCCTATCGTTGGTGCTGCTACTTCTCCAACACGTACAAGTACAATTTTTTTTTTGTTGCACGAGTTGACACGTGGCGGGTACTCATCCAAGGACATCTAGTCTAGCGTGGTGGTCAGCGTGATGTAAAGTACTCCGTTACGTCCGTCAAACAGTTTTTACAGGCTGGAGAGGTTGTTGACAGTTGACCCCGCTTCTTCTTCTCTGCACATGCACGTACTAGTCCTAGCTGTACCTGTCAGTAACTTCCTTTTGGATAATTACGGTAGCAGTATTTTTTTTGGTTGCTTTACGGTAACGGTAGTTTTTTTTTCCTAGACAAAAACGGTAGTAGTAGTTAACCAAGCACTTAAAACACCTGTTTAGCACTTCCCCCAGACAATCTTTAGTTACTGGTGCCCATTATTCTTTTTTTTTTTTAAAACAGGAGAGGCAAGGCGCCTCTACCGTGCTTTTATTGAAAATTTAAAAAGTACAGGGTCTTACAACAAGTTCAGGATACATGAAAGGAAATAAAGAAAATCATAAAAATTACACATGGGTATTCTTCCTTGCAAATACAAGCGTATCTTGTTTGTTTTTTACGAATCATAATGTAGACGCATATCTGAATATATAGATTGAAACCGAGTTCATGTTCATCGCTCACTCCATTTAGATCTAAGAAAGAACCCATGCAAGCATATGTTTCATGCTTGTTTGAGAGGAAAAAAGAATGGATCTGAAGGTCCCAAATCAATTAGATTATATGAAAAAAGTCTTCTTCTTTGAAAGATCATGTCTGGTACTGCATTGTTCCACTCTGCAGGTCCTAACCATCCAACAGCTATGCCATCCTCATTGTCCATTGAGCCTACTTTGAATAATCCCCCTTTTGTCGGTTAAGAGGCACACTATCTATCACTGAAAAAGTTGCTGAAATAACTCAAGACAAATGTGAGTACCCATACCAAGTATATATAATTTAAACTCAGGCGAGCAAGTTCCGACAGTTATATACAGAGCATAATCTTGGTTTCTCATAGTCCATTTCTAGTAGCTTTCAGCCTTTTTGATTATCAGCTAAAATAAATACATAGCCAACGTGACACATTTGTAGCTCGTGTTGATGTTCCAACGAATTTTATCTTTATATAAAGTAGGTACTCGAATGTCATCTCAGTCTCAGCTCCATATATAGTGCGTGCGGTGCTTACATCCTCTAGGCTCTATGGATTCGCATAAAGCAACACACAATGGAAGGCCACGGTCTCTCCCTTTGCCAAAGGACAACAAGTACAAAGGCAAAGGACATTGTGTGGGTTAGGTAGGAACCCAACCAACTGTTCTAAGGAAAAAAATGAATTAGCGGATCTTAGGTAAGACCGTAAGCATAAAAACCTAGAAAGTAGACTGATCCATTGACCGCAGGATAACACAAAATTAGCCACCTTGCCCAAAATTGTAAGTTATCGGCTGATAAGTCGAATTATACTAATTGTCGCAAAAAAAAGTCGAATTATACTAATTTGTTATGAGAAAAAAAATACTTGTATTATAGATTGATAATAAGTCGGGCGGATAACTAAGTTCAAAGTGAACAGGGGGCCCGGCTGCATTTGACAATGGTTCTAAACGTAGAAAAAAAACACCTTTAATTAACAAAGCTGGCTGCATAAACTTTTGACAAGTTGCGACTATCCTTTGCAATAAAAACAAATGAGAAATGCTATATGACACCCGGGTGTTTTGTCAAGTTGTAACACCCAGATCTGGCACCGTTGATTTTATCTGGGTTGTCGTTTTGAGGCCAACCGATCTAGTGTGACCGTTTTTGGCGTTTGTTTTTTTGTTTTTGTCTCTGACTGGTGGGTCCCACATGTCGGCGCATTTTGTTTTAATATGTGGATTCCGCGCCCTGTAGTATCGTTCCTCATTTCATTTGTCCGTTGTGGGTCGTCTTCTTCCTCGCGGAGGCAACGGAAGGTGGGGGTTTCTGCTGCGGCGATTTCTCTTTGCCGTCTACGGTTTGGCTAGGTAAGTGGCTCCCCGGATGCTATGCTGCATGATTGCTCCTACTTCGGCGCCCTGATTTTGTATTTGGTTGTTGGATTTTGTGTTGTTTTGCTCTCCGTCAATGGAATCGGGGGTGTCGGACGATTTCTCGGTGGTTGTGCATTTGGGCTCCTGGCGGCCGCATGGCGCATGGCTCAGCGCTCCTTCTCGCTGCATGGCGGTGGATTGGTGGTGCTCGTTTGTCGCATGGCTCCCCTATTTTTTGGTGGTTCTCCGGGGCTATGCTTCCGACGCGGTGTGCGCATGGTGGTGGTCAACCGTCTTCTTCGTCGACGGCGACTTGGACCTCCCCTTCGAGTTTTGGTGGTTTTAGTCTGGTGTTTGCTCAGGTTTGATCCTTGTGCTCGATGGTTAATGGTAGGCTAGTTGCGGAATCTGCCCCAGCGTGTATGCTGTTGGGTTGGTTTGGGGATGCTTCATTTTTGGTCGAAAACCCGAAGGATCTACTATTTTCTCGGGGATTGGAGGTTGGGGTTGGTGATTGATAGGTTGCTGTTGGTTGCTCCGGTTGATTGAAGGTCCTATTAGTTGAGGAGTATGTATTTGTCCAGTTGGGGATCTAGGAACAACTTAAAGGGTTGGTTAAAATAGTCTAAGTGACTTTTCAGCTTCATGATGTATGGCTAACTCTCTTTTTTGCATGTAATATGTAGCTAAATATAGTCATTGCTTATGAGAACTTTTTGCAGCGGTGTCTTCATTATTTGTTGTATATTTGTTGATGCAAAACTGCTTAAAAATAGGAGTAAGCCTGTTTTTGTTACCCTGTTGTAATTGAAATCTGGGTTGTGTGTTGTTTATTGAAGTGCATTTTGCAACTAGTCTTTGTATGTGTCCTTGTTTTTGTTCATTTATTTATCAATACCTTGTTTTGGTTTTGCTCTTATTAGAATAGGGTTTTTAATTATAAACTCCAAGTGCTTCAATTGGAGTACATTTATTGCTGATAGTACTATATATTTTTTTTTTTGCTAGTAGTTGGGGGAATATATGCATGCATGCTATATTTAGTGATGGCGATGGTACCAGACTCATGAGGATAAGAAAATAAGAAGTCATGATTTTGTTTCAGTTTTTGTGGGAAACAGCTAGTTGTACAAGCATGTGAAATAGGCCTCTTTTCCCCTTTTTTTTTTTGTATGTATATGCCAACGATGTCCCTGAATTCAGCACACTCATGAGGTTAAGAAAATAGGAACTCATGATTTTTGTTTCAGTTGTTGTGGGGTACAGGTAGTTGTAGAAGCATGTGACATAGGCTGCTGTTTTTGTATGTATATATATATGTCAACCATGTTCGTTAATTCAGCACATCACGTTCTGCTTTCAGTTTAAGTTCATGTTATTTCCTTCTTCCTTGGGAATTTTTGCTTGGGGACCGTGGCTGCATCTTAGTTTGTTCAGACTCAGTATGAATGATATAGAAATTGCTGCCCAAGCTTTATTAAGGTCCGGTTTTATGGCGGTTCTTTACTGATTGACATAGCAGTGACTTTGGACTAATTCTTGGGGTTCGGGGCTGCTTCTTAGTTTTTTTTTGAATCATTGCATTTGGGTGTTAGACGTATACCTTTTCCTATGTTTGTGTCCATAAGTTTTTCCACTATTTTTTTAAAGTGTAGTGTGAGGTGAGTGTAGTGTCAGGTGCATCCTCTTAGTGGTGGTCCTATGTATTGTTTTCTATTTCACTTTTTGATATTTGATTTTTAATAGTTCTTGAGATGCACCTTGCTTGTTTTTAAAATTTTTTTTAGTAGTAAGATTCTGTTAGTGTAGCGATGTATACAAATAGTATCATTGTTTTTTACTAAGGACATGTTGTTTCTTTAATTTTTTTTTCCCAGCTATATAGGGCGCAAGAGGGCTCGTGGGTTGAGTTATGGTCCTTCTGATAGTGACAGTATGGAAGGTATCGAATGCACACAGGCTGATTATGTGGATTCTGATGCACATGATGATGTCTCTGATAGTCAATCTTTATCAGACGTGAGTAATTTTGTTTTATTTGTTATCCATTTAGTTTTTGTATATTACAGGATTTCATCAATTCTTATTCATAATGCATAGTTGATGGTCTCACATTTTTTTTCATCTTTACTGCCATTTTTTTAATTTATGTCCAGGATGATTCTTCAAGTGTTAATTCTAGTTAGATGATAATCCTTATGAAAAGTGCTTGATTGAACTTGAGAAGATAAAGAATTTGAAGAAAAATCTGGAAAAGGCTATGAGGCATAAGGTATATTTTAATTAATCATCAAGCTTTGTTATTAGATTCTTGATTTAGTTTTAAAAATTTTGTTAATGATTTAAAAGCAGCCATATCCCATTGTTCTGTTCTAGGGTTGTATAGATTACGGATATTTTGATTATATCTTTTTTCTTTTCAAATTATGTATAAACTGTTTTTTTTTCCCTGATTTAATATTTTTCCAATTTGCGCCAAAAAAGAAGAAATCTGTTTGCAAGTCAAAGGATGGTTTTTAAGGTTATCTGTATTTGCTTTTTACCGGGGTTATCTCTTCTTTTGAGCAAGGACGTAAGGATGTAATCACTAAGCATGGTTTTGGATCTCTGCTTTTGTTTGATAATTGCTGTGTCCCCTCATAGTTTTGCAAAGTGGGTTTCTCGTTTGGTTGACTCCAAGTCGGGTATTATTATTCATGATGGAAAGATCATATCTCTTCTTGAAGATACAGTTCATCTTGTCTTGGACCTTCCTCTTGGTTCAAGACCGTTCCTTCGATCCAACTCTTGGCATAGATGTTGTTACACCAAAGTTTGGAAAGTCAAAGATTCCTCCAGTTGACTTTTTGTCGACAAGATTGTAAATCATGAAGTTTTGTCCGACGAGGATCTGTTGGTTTGCTTTTTGGTTGTTGCTTTGAGCAGTTTCTTGTGCTCTAATACCAATCTTTGTACCAAGCCCAAAGTATTTTGAATTTTTGAAGACATCAATCACATTAAGGATTTCAAGTGGTGTGCTTATGTATTGAAGTGGTTACTTGATCATGTCAAGTCATTTAATAAGAGTGTTTGATCATAGAGCAAAGCGGGTTATAGGCTTTGGTGGATGCCTATACTATCTTGCGCAATAAGTATTTTTTGAATACATTGATCATATCAAGGGATTACCGATTATAGATAAGTTTGCTTTATCCGGTTTTCTGTTATTTGTCTTGAAATGAGTAATTTTATATATTCTTTTCCTAGGTTGTGTATTTGGACCATATTGATTTTTAGGCATCGGCAGCCTTCTCAATCCATCCCACGTATCTCAGTTTGGAAAGGTGATTTGATCAAGATTTATTCCAAGCTTGACAGGCAATCTGCGGAGTGTATGGTTCTGAGACCTTTGGTTGATTTTGAAGGCACTTGTTACTTTAAGGTATGTTTATTTCATTTATAGATGATGTTGCCGTATTAAAAAGTTTTCCTTCATTGAAGACATCTTGTTAAATTTTTGCACATTTCCTTTTTGTCCCTTGTTATAGAGTGGTCGTCTTAAATCAATCTCTTCTGAAGAGGATCTTGATCATGATTTTTGTCGGCGCATGGAGGCTGTTACTGGCTGCAAGTTACCTTTAGGTCTCAAGTTGAAGATTTCTCAGTTGATAGAGAAGCATTCTTTTGACCGTGGGTTGTCTTTCAATGTTGATGTTCTTTCTCTATCCAATGCCTCCACGGAGTTTCAAACTATGTTTGCTAAGCTGCTAAATCATGTGTGTAATCTGGATTTACAAGCAAAGAAATTAGTTGTTGATGTATTCAAAGCTATCTCAACAGATTGGCCTATTGAAGAGGATGACAGGTCTAGGTGATGGACATGATGTTGGTTTGGGTGTTAATGGAATGTCTAAAGGTGCCTTCATTGGTGAGTTTTCTTTTTCATATTTCATACTTTTTTTTTTTTTATATATATTTCCTATTTTCCTTCTTTAATTATTTGTTTCTTTTCAAAGGTTCTGTTCCAAAAGTTCTCTCTACAAGGCACATTTGCTAATAGTGATTACATCAATGTTGACAATGTTGAAAAAGGCCAAATGCAGTGAAGTGTCATGGTCTTCCTCCTTTCTATCTTTCCCTTCCCTTTCTAAATCTTGTTACTCATCTATGGTTGTTTCTCAATAATTCCCTATTATTCATAATACATTTTTACTTTTTCGTGATGTGTAAATATTCAATATTTTTTTTCAGGTAACACAAATGGTTCTGCCCATGGTTTGAAAGTAAAGAAGTCTAATGGTTTAATTGGTGGACCCTCCTATGTAAATGCTTACGTCCGATCCATGTTGGTGATAAAACTAATGTTGTATCTCATTCTGGTGGTGTTCCACATGGTTTTGTGTGTCAAATGAAGATGTTATCTTTATTGACAAAGAGAACTTTGTTTACGTACATTCTGTATCCCCATCTCATCATGAGCGTCGTAGAAAGAATCTTTGTTTTCTAAGGTTTGTATCCCCATTCCTTTTCTATTTTGTGTTTTTAAGTTTCAGATTTTGTGTTGGTGTTTTCCTTAGTTCTGTGATGGTGCAAGATAGCATGTTAAAGTAGGTTAGTTTATTTTTTAAAAAATTTGCATTGTTGAATGAATGCTTTGAGTAGGATAGTTCAAGATAGCATGCTTGAGTAGGATAGTTGTTGAGTATGTTTTTTCAACGGCATGTGCAATATTTTTTCTCATCTTCTCCTCGTTTTTTAAGTCATGTATAATATTCTTTTTCCTCACCCGTAATGTAGGTTGGTCAGCATGCCCCCGTTATCTCTATTGATTGCTCTCCGAGATTAACGAAAATGTTGCATTACAAGTCATCATTTTTGTATGGGATCCGAAGTTACGTCAATCGAATGCATCTAGCTCCAAAGGAAATGTTAGTGTTTTTTTTGCTATTGTTTTATATTTCTTAAAAAGTTTTATATATGTTTATTCATATTTTGATTTCTTTATCTTTTTCAGGGATAATTCTCCGGTTGTTTGCAATCGGTTCGGTGACTTTTTTGGCCGAAAACTTAGGCGTCGGGGCAAAATGGATGACAAGTATAATTCTAATGTGTGCAATGCAACCTGGTCGTTTTGAATCTCCTTTGTCTTTGAGTAAGACTCATGGGTTTCCAAAAATGCATTCTTCTATTGATCGAGTTTGGAGGGTGTTATTCTACTGGTGGTAAAGTCCCTTTGCATGGGACTAGGAGAATGGTCCGTCCTAGTCGTATTCTTGGTGATGAATTTGAAAATCATCGGGCGGATTAAAGTTTCTAAATCTCAAGTATCAAACTATAAGGCTGTACTTGGGTTGTTCTGCTTCCGAGTCTAGCGGTACTTTTTTTTTTTATTTTTTTTTTTTTCCTTATAATACTCTACCCCGCTTGTGTATCTCACTTTTGATTCTATTTTCCCCCACTGTTTTGCCCGTTTTCATCGGAAAATGCCCTCCATTTTGGATCAAATACAAAGGGTGTTCGTTTGTACCTTCCGGTCTCTTGGTGAATCTTTGAAACCCGGTGGTCAAGTGAACAACTTTCTAGTTGCTGCGATTCGTTACCATCTGTATTGTCAACCCGATGGGCATCAAGTTGTATCCAAGTGCCATTACTTCTTCTCTAATATTTACGTCGGTTCCTTTTCCATCCCCTTTTTAATTTTTACTATTTTCTTGGTTTTTAAATTTATGTGCTCAATATTTATTTTTATTATTTTGATAGGATAATCTTCTCAAAGATCATGGTGAAGTGGATGTTAGTATAATGAAGAAAGCATTTGATCGTTCTGGCAGCACTAGACCTCTTCATCGATGTGACTTGGTATTTTTTTTATGCTAGTACATTCATATTCATTTCTATTTTTTAAATATATATCGAGAGTCTCATTTTTTTTGATGCAATCGTATTGCTATTCTTTTTTCAAAGCTCTTCTTCCCAACTTCATATATGGAGCACTTTGGTTTGTTTTTTTTAGTCGTTGATATTAAGGACCACAAGTGGGTGTTCCTGGACTGCATGTATTCGGTATGATCGGTACCACCTTTTTGTTAAGGAAAAGATGGTATGTCTTATGTCTTTTTGTTGATTTTGTGTTTTTTCCTTTTTTTGCTTCATGTTAGAAAACTCTTGTTGGTATATGTAGAATATTATGTTTCATGTTGTTTGATTTTTCGGATCCAAGAATTCAAATTCTGGTGGGTCCAATATGTGAAGTCCGAATTCAGCTTTGATGATTTTAAACCAATATATCCTCCAGGTACCTAAACTTCACCCTCAAAATGAGTATGTTTTTTTGTGGTTCATTTATATCAATTTTTGTCAAATAAGATATAAGGCTTACCTGGTACATATTTTTTATAATTTCATTTTTTTCGTGTTGATTCAGAATATATGCTATGATGTGTATGGAGCATTGGTCATCTCCCGCACTTCTTTTGATGTCCTGTCTTTGACCGATAGTGATATTCCCGTGCTTAGGATCAAGTTACGCAATGATATGTTGTTCAATCGAGGAACGGTGGGCGTAAGGATCTTGTTGTGTCATATAAGATTGATGATGTATGTTTGTCAAGTTATCTTTTCATTTTTTTTGTTGTCCATCTTTTTAATGTATAATATATGCAACTTTCAAATTGAATTGTATCCACTGATGTGTGGTTTTTCTTCTCAACGAGAAATCGATATCATTCGGTTATTTCTCGAAGGAGGAAGAGTTACTCTATGCTTAAGGATGCACATCGTTCTTTCATTTTGTTGTCCTAGGTTTTCATAGTTGTACTCCGGCCCGACTAAAAAAAGTGAAGCATTTTTGCTTCATTGTAATAGTGTACTAGTTCTTTTGAAGCAAAACCGTTCTTGGAATTGGGCATCGTTTTGTCCAAAAAATGTTATATCAAAAAACAATAGTTTGCGTGGATAATGGAACAATTGATCAAGTCTATTACATGATTACAATATTTTTTTTTTGCTTGGCGATACATTTTTGCTTTTTCTTGACACTTGGGATCCTCTCAATTTTTCAAAGTGATAACATGAGATCTCCTCTTCCTCTTTTATGTCCTCTTTTCCGGGCTCCATCTATTTCGGGTTTGCATGTCTACGCCATTGGTCTTCCTTGTATTTTGCTTGACCCTCTTTGACTTTGGTTTTCTGGCGACCTGTTTCAATTTAAATTTTAGTCATGCTCCTTTTTTTCCCCAAATCATTAATGTGCGTGTCGGATACAATAAAAGATGTCACGATCATTATGTTTTCAAACATTTTAATGTCACGACATCCGATGGTCTTGCATATTGCTAAGGTCATTAATTCTACTTTTCACATATATGGTTATATCATAGTGTTGTTATGAATCTTACCTAAATTTTCATTTGATGTCTCATTTTTCTTCTTCTTGCTCTCAGCTTTCTTCATTTTTCTCTTTAACTTGCTCTATGCGTGTCTTCATCCTCTTTGGTTTACGGTGGTCGGCCTTTGTTTTGCTTTGTTGATTACGGATCTTGAATTTCTTCAACCTGTCTCATTAGTTTCTGTAATGATTCTGTGGTGTTGAGGTTGGTGCATTACGCATGTCTCGAGGTGCTATTATGGTATCTAGGTGTGAGTTGATCCTTTCCATTTACGCATAAAGGTAATCGGTAGCTTCTTCCTTTTGGCGACCTTTGAATTCGAGTTGTTGATTTCATTGTGACATGTTGTATCTTAGCGGTGAACTAGTTGCTATAGTTTCATCTAGTCTTGTTTCCCTTCGATCACCCTTTGTCCTTTTTCCTCCACACGTCAATAATGTACTTATTGCGGTATTTTATTGATCTCTTTCTCAATTATTATTTTCAGGATGTGGGAGGCGGAGGATGCCATCTTTGCTGAATTTTGCACAAATGCAAGTGAATTCTTCACACCCCGCTCTCGAGGTTAGTTTGCACCACATAGGTCCTTATCCCGTGTACTTTTTTACACTTAGTTGCTTCTCTGCGCGGACATGATATTCTACGTCTTGCTCTATCTCTTTGTAATTCATGTTGTTGTCTCGCAGAATCGAATGCGAAATTTCTTATAAATGTTTCTGGTGTACAACTCTTGTGCTTGTTCCTCAAAAGTATATCCAAAGAGTAGGTCCCTTTGTCTCCTTTGGTTCTTTGTAAAATTTTGTCCTCAATTTTTACGCTCTATCTATGACTTGAATGATTACGTCATACTCTGCGCAAGAAAGCCGATAACACTATAGGTTGGTCCGACATTATCTTTGAATCTAGAATTAGTAGCCTCACTTCTTGATGTTGTTTGTATGAAAGGGAAGAAATGCGCTCTTGTAATACACCGGATAAATCTTTTTCTTGTATCCCACATCTTTGTGAAGTATTTGTTCATTTGCGACTCATAACTCTCTATCATTTTCCCCCACAAATCCTCAAACTCATCTCCTGTGATGCAGTTGTTAACTATGTCCTCAAACTCATTATATAGGTCATTATCTTCCCGATTTTTCTTTGCAAACACTTTGAGGTTCTTGTTATAACATTTGTTCTTTATGTGGAAAAGGCGGTTCACATGCCTTGTGTTTGGCATTACTTCTTCTATAGCACCCTTCATTGCTTTGTCTTGATCTGTGATTATGCTTTGTGGATGCTTTCCTCCCATCGATTCTATGAATGTTTCAAAGAGCCATTTGAAAGTTTCCTTTGTTTCATCATGCAGGAAAGCACAACCAAAAATGCATGTTTGGGAATGACCGTGATGTCGACAAAAAGGTGCAAAGGGTAATAGATCTATTTGTCATATATGTCGTATCAAAGCTAACGGTCTCCAAACTCGGCATAGTATGCGTAGTGGACGATCCATCTCTCGAAGATATTCTTGACTCTCTTGTCATCGGAGATCAAATCAGAAGATGTTGGATCGTCACTCTTTTTCTAAAGGTTTCTAG
>JADLZK010004506.1:0-57047 GCA_015847255.1 Hyparrhenia diplandra | reverse complement strand
GAAAGTTGTCACTGCAGCTCACTTGACAACAGTTATTAAAAGGAGGAGAAACGCCGTAATAATGGGTTCAATCAAATCTGAGTTGGGGGGCTCTCAACTTTCACATGAAACATTCACACATAAACTGAATCTAAAGTTAATAAACAAGCAAACAGAGAAATGAAAAAAAAAAAAGTGAAACAACCATATGCTTTCTTATAACACGTAGTCACTGTCACTGTATCACTCAAAGGTGTCAAATGGAAAACCAGAGTCCTCATGTCCTTCCTCCTCATACCCGCCACTTGTTTGGGTGTATAAGATTGATTCAAAATTTTTTGCAGCCAAAACAATGACCCTTTTTGAAAAGATAGTATATAGATAAACCTTTGAATCCAGATACACAATTAACAAAAGTTGTTTAAAAAATTCTATCTTATTTCCTTCACCAATATATTTTCTTTCAGAGTTAACCAAGAAAGATCTGTGTTTATGGTGCTTAAATTTAAAGTGTGACATGAAATTAGATTTATACCGTTTTCTGCCACGTTGAAGTGGGCAGCAAATGATTTTTCGCCTTCCTTTGTCGTTTTGACTTCAGCGAAGAAAAGAGCTGATAATCCCAAGACCTTTCTTTCCTCTCTTTTTCTTAAGGTAAAAAGAGGACTTCTTCTTCATCGTAAATTATAGTGGTGGGTACGACTTTTGAGGAGGCGTCGTGTATGAGACATTGGTCAAGCTTGACAAACTCATACTTGGGACCCTGAAAAATTGATGGTTTATTAGAAGCATTCTCAAATTCATCCTTAACATCATCATAAAACAATGAAGATTTAAAACAATTCGTATGACCAAACCACCTAGGTGCAATTTGAACTGAATTGGACATACTTGATAATACAGTTTGATCGTTTATAGATTTCAAAGGCTTGAAGAACCTCACTTTCCATCCATTTCATTCCATTCTTAATTAATTCTCTCTCTGCGGCAAATTTATCCAAAGGCGGTTCTTTTTGCAATATAGCCGGGTCACATGTTGGTGGTCCCAACCAACCTGTCACAAAAAACTCTTCCATCCTACTTTTTCTTCTCGGGTTTTGAGGCTCACTATCTCTGCATAGAACTGCGACGGAGCATGATATAATCAGTACAACGTTCCAAAGTCATAGACACAAGTTTTTTTAGTACTCAGTAACCAGTATAACAAAAACAAAATGGGAACACATTTTGTGTCATTAAAAAAGACTAAAAAAATTTTCAACATGCATACACAATCAGAAGTATATTATTGGTGTACAAGAACTAACTCTGTATTAATGTGATATGCCCTACATATGCCATACCATAAATAAGTTTTCAAGTGTTTGGCATTGTTATGTCTTATATGATATAAATTTTAATTTACTAGGGTTGCTGTGTCATGTGAACATGTTGAATTATTATAAGCTATCTGTTAAGAGCCATAAAATAAGTTTCTGAACTGACGAAGTAAGGTCAAGATTCTGTTAATTCAAATATGCTCACAATGCACGCATGCAGATGTGATACGCTGACCTGGCAATAATATGTGAGGATGTACTCGAAAGTTCAATTGACAGCACACATCGAAGCTAGCTAGAAATGAAATTAGGGAAACAATTACCTTTTACCAGACCGGATCAACTCAACTAGTGCCCATTTGTGGTCTGTAAACAGGGATCAGCTTGGTGCAGTGGTTAAACCACGACACCCAGACGGGTTTTGACTTTCTATGGAAACGAATTTAAAACAAAGTCTGCATTATTAAAAAAATTAAAAAAATAGGATAGGGTTTTGCTGACTTCGTAAAAAAAAAAAAGGTCAGCTTGCGCCCTACAGGGATCAAGTAAATGGTTAGAATGACAACATTTATGATTTAATTGGATGTATGCAAACCCATGTCATCTACTTTATAGAGTGGGCCACAAAAGTTTTCTATATTACATATATCGTATTAGATGGCTGCAAAGCTAATAGCCAAGCCATGTCATTTGGAGACTAGCAAAAAGACTACTCATAATTACACGCGGAATCGGCTTGTCAGAAATTCAAATGTTAGGATTTTCGGCCCAAATGGGGCGCTACCGCCACCGGTTGTTCAAATCCTCGGGTGCTGCGCGACCTTTCTTGGGAATTTTCCCCGGATTTTCCTGGGCCATGCTTTACTGTGTTTATGTGCCCCCGTTCCGTGTCACGCGGGCGCCCACGGTGACCCCCTCGGTGATCTCCGGATTCGCCGGGTTTTGCCAGCCCCTTCCTTAGAGGTGCCTTCATAGGGTGGGGTTTAGCGTGTGTATGTTCCATAGGTGTGAGTGTCGCGTGCGTGTTGTGCCGAATTAATACGCGTTTGCATGACAGTGCCATTCTACCAGCTACTCTGCATAGAAGTTTAGTCTCTTACAAAATTATAAAATAGTATATTTTAATCTTGTGGGGCCAGCACTATTATATCCGTGCGCATCAACTCACTTTAGAGCGAGGTACAATAATGAGCTATAAAGCAACCTAGTCGCAAGTAATTTTGATGATGTGGAGAGGAGAAGGAAGCAGGTGGTAAGCAGAAACACTCTTGTTACGCTCCCAAGCTAAGCACGGATACATGTAGGTATTAGTAGGTCCCAATAGATATGGACGCAGAAAGGAATAGGAAAAGAGAAGGGAAACAAATAATAATAAAAGAAATTTTGTAGCCAACTAAAAAGATTAGTTGTTGTATAGCTTGGTTTTATTTGGCTGCTTATTCGGCCGCTTATACCAAACCCTCTACTATTAGCCCATGCTCTTATATGGCTGGGCATTACCGCAGGGTCCACAAAGGTGTGCGGATGCGCCAGCTTGGCTGCGTGTGCGCATTTTTACGCTTTTGGTGTCTGACCTGTGTGTTGCTATGACGACCTATGCGTATACCCCAACTCACTATCTCTCCTTTCCTCCACATATAATTTCTTTGAGGTGGCATGGCTTATAAGCCAAGCCGATATGAATTATTGTACCGCTCTAAGGGCGTGTCCCAACCGGACTCTATGTAGAGTCTAAAGCTGATGTGTGAGCATTCAATAAAGAGAGGAAAAAAACTTAAGAAAACGAAGACTTCGGCGCCTTTATTAGGGACTCAGCCCACACAAAGTAGAAGCCTGCCGGGTCTCGAAGCTGATCCCCGCGTGGCACTTAAGCCCCTTTGCCGAGCTTCGCCGCCGCCGGAGGCGTCGCGTACGTGGCCGTCAGCGCCCGATGGGGCCCGCCGCGCCCGCCCGGCGTAGGTCAGCGCCCGCAGAGCCCGCCCCGCCGCCGCAGCGCCTCGGCGTGGCGCTATGACGCTGAGCGCACTCCGCCCGTAGGGATCTCGCGCCGATTGGCGCAGCCCCGCACCTCGGCGTGGCCGCGACGCCGCTACGCGCCGAACTTCGCCACGCCGCGCGAGGTCGCCAAGGGTGGCCATCGCGCCCAGCGGAACCCGTCCTCGCGTAGCCGCAAAAAGATCTTGAAGAAAGAGGAGCGGACATTTGATAGACTCTATCAAAGAAAAGTTGCATTCGCGGGGCATGAAGTCTTAGGATAGAGTCTTCGGTGATTTAGACTCTACGATAGAGTCCGGGTTGGGATCGCCCTAAGGCCACTCTTCAATCGGTGCCTTTTAATGGGAGTTGCGAGGAGATTTTAAACTACACGTTAAATAGGGTGTCGCGTCGGCCTGAGCTACTTTTTGTATGAAACTCGAGAGAGAGGAAAACATTTCACCATGTGAAACTTTAAAGCGTTGTTTCCAGCGGCTTTTGGAAACGTGTGAAATCCCCATGAAAAAAGAGATTCGGTTTCATCCACGCTGGCGCCCATGACTTGGAAGCCCATGTGAAATTTCTATTAAGAAAGGGTGTGTTTCACCCTGCTTGCACGTGATCTATAAAACGTGATGATACTTTGTATTGTGAAAGAAATATTTCATATCAAAAAAAATTTATATCTGGGAGGTGAAAATACATCGAGATAACCCTATTCATCAGGCAGGCTGCTGCAGTGGGTCAAATGCATGTACACGTACGTCATGCGTTGCTAGTAGTACACGAGTAAAGTACTGTAGTACAGAAGGACCTATGCCTAGCTGCTAGCAGCTTTGCTAGTAGTACACAGTAGAGACTGGACCGGAGTTTATAAAACTACCGTTCGCTGAGTACAGTGCGCTGGGTACTGATCGAGACATGGCGCTGTGGTACGGTGCGCTGGTACAGATTGTGTGCACGAGATCTACCGTTCTGGGCGTCCAAACCCAATAGACCGATCTTTTTAGCACTCATCATGAAATTAATTAAATATCACTACTTCAAAGCTTGAATTTTTTGGACAAATCTCGCTCTCCGAGTCGCAGGCGATCCGGAAAAGTGCCAAGCAACATGATTGCACAAGATTTACCATACCTTACGCATGTTTTTTATTTGAATTCGTTGCAATTCACATATATCCTGATGCTTTACTATTATAACTCTTCTACACCTACTAAAATATATTGTTATTTTTACGGTGATCTATATCGTGACAAGTTCGCTTTAGGATACTAGAAAACCTACCTAGGACTGGCACTGCTCGCATGGGGTCGGGGGTTGACTGTTGAGGGCCAGACCGGGGGGGATTTGGGCTTTAGGGGCGGTAGGGCCGTGGCTCTAGCCCAAAAATCTTTAGGATATATGCTCTGTTTTTTGGCCCAAGAAAGGAAATTGTAGCAGTCCAAATCAGACTAAGGGAAACTCAAATCGTCAGCGCACGTGGGTGCTTTCTTCTCAATGGCTACGCACGCAGGAAACTCAATCACTTGGCAACAGAAACAACCACTAGTACAGTGGTGTGCAAACAGTGTATGTAAAACCATATGGGTTTCTCATCTAATATCCGCTTTTGCAACCCATGAAATTCTCCCCTCATGTTTCATGCCCCATCATACCCTTGCCCAATTTTAATCTAAACATTGACAATCCATGAGATGCAAACATGTCATCCAAAGTATTCTTTTAGAGACATTGATGTGGTGTCAGTAACTTCATGAATGCCAAGAAATCTCTCAATCACTTCACCTCGTGCATTTACATACCTATATTAGCCACAAAAAAAAAAAAGGAATAAATGCATTATTATAATTTGAAAATTGACATTGGAGTTTAAGTAATTACAGCAAGCAAAAGCATACAAGCTAACCTCAAAACAACGGCCATTTTGCTCCTTAATAGATGCATGCCGAGCCTCATGGGCAAAAATGGCAAAAGAGCCTATCCCAAGATTTGCTAGAATGGCTTTTGGTGGTTAGCCTCTGCACAAAAACTCTACACATGTCCTTCTAAATTTACGGTGAAGTCATTTGTTGACTGTGGCCAGCAAATCTTCTTTGCACTTTTATCATAGCTTTGTACATCTAAGAAGTTCCCCTTATTGCTTGAGGTAGAGGATTCATCATGTCTGGGAAAGCATGTGCTTGCAATAAAAGGAACCTTGTAACTCCCAATATAATAAGTAGTTAAACCTTTATATTCCTCCTCTAACTACTTTACCACCCGCACGATGAATAACATGTGTCACACTTTGTTTTTGGTTTTAAGTCCTCGAGAGAGCCCTCCTAGAGTTATTGTGATCTATACCATTAGAGTGGGCATCAATTCAAAGCCCATCCTTCCATCCACAAAAACCCATTAACGTGCAAACTTCAACACCAAATTTTTCAGCTCTAGGTTGTTTGAAGAGATAACAATAAAACAAAATGCGGCAACTTTTCGCTTATCGCGTATTCAGAAGCCATGCATGATTATTGAACCATTCATCATGATACTTGACCTATGCGTTGTATATCATCCTTTTTGGATAACTATGACCTTTTTAGCGGCAAGGACCCCATGAAATATAAAGCTCTTCCCCAACCGCATCCCTAATGTTTGGATCCATTTTGCTCAATTGGGTCCCGAAGCCCAAGATAAACAACAATGTCATCATCACTAGTATTGATATGTACTTCTTGTGAACTTTCTAGTTGGCCAGGACTACTTGTGTAAGATGCAGGCCCGATGGCCCGACTGCCAATGATGCTACCACCCTCGATTGTGGATTCGGTTTGTCGTTGTATGATTGGGGTAGGGAGCGGGGTAAAAAGATTTTTGGCGACTTGCTTCCATTCCCTGTCCCTGCACGCCTCCCGTCTTCATTTGATTCCTACAAGATGCGGAATAGTTCAACAAAGAGATTAGAAATTAGAACTTTAGAAATTAGAAGGCAATCACCAATCGGTTGGAAAAAGAGGGATTATAATGTAGACTTTTTGTTGACTTACCGCTACGGGGAATGGTCTTCGATGGAGTGGATCAAGGATGCCTACGCCTCTCTCATCACTTCACCGGTTTGTCTCTCACCGTCAACCAACCGCCATCACGGCGTCCGTCACGTGTGCTCGATCTTCCTCCGTCGTCGCGACTCGGGTTCCCGATCACGGGCTCACTAGCTCGATCGCGGCCAATCTCCGTCGTCCCCTGCTCACTAAATCTCCGTTATCGGGGACTGGCGATGGAGTGGCGGTTGGAGGCTAGGGTTAGCTTTGCCTTGACCTTGGGCAGCGGCGGCCGCGGCGGCGTCCAGCGGCGGCCGGCGGCACGGCGTCAGCGGGCGTGCACGCCCTGGGAAGCGTCGCGACATGCGCAGTAGGTTACGCACGATTGAGTTTCCCTACGATCGCGTATCGCGGCGAAGCAGCACCCAGCGCGACAATTGAGTTTCCTGCTAGTGCGGGCTGTGGGCTGTGCGCATGTTCCTTTTCTGGGCCAATGAATTTGGGCCAACACCTGGGCGGGCCGAAAAAACGTAGCGTATCGCGGATCACGCGCACCGTTTCCCCGGGCCAATGAATTTGGGCCAACACCTTAGGCGGGGCGAAAAAAGCATATCCTAAAGAGTTTTTTGGGACACGACTGGCCACGACCCTCCCGGCCCCCTAGGCCCAAATCCTCCCCTCGCTCCGAATCCCTCATTGCCGGCATCAAGCTGTCACGATTCGGTAAGGTCGGTGTGTTCATCTTAGCCATCCCTATAATGTCCTATGATTACTTATCCATTTTGTCCCTCCTTCTACAACAACACCATGCTTCCGAACAAGTATCTATTGAGTGGCGTGCTGAATGATCAAGCTTTGAACCCCCAGGGTTACAAGAGTGGCGAGCTGGCGTGGCCAAGATTTGGAGGTGAAGCACAATGCATGTCTTTGGCCGGTCTTGACTTGAAGATGATGATTTGGAGTCCATGCCCTGTCGTGAGTCTATTTCATATGTCAAAAAAGACATCAGGTAAACTAATTTCCCTTTTTTTCTGCTATTTCTTTTGCTTATTGTATCATCTATTGTAGTAGTTTACTATACCATATATTGGTAGTTTTACTATACCATCTATTGCTTTCGGCTAGACTTGTATGTGCATTTATAACCCATTTATTATATATGTCGATTTAATTTGTGGGTGCAATCAGTTTTTATGATGCATGAGATAGATGACTTAAGTCCAAGTGACTATCGCGAGTTTTTAAGGAACCACTAATGGAAGAAACGAGCAAAAATATTTTTTATCTTTTTGAGGTCTATCTCTAAGTCACCATATTATGAGTTGTTCATTGTCTGCCAAATACCCTTCTCTTTTCTAAGTACAGACAATATCAATAGTGTTCTGTTTTGCTAAATGCCAAAATGAGGACAATCGTATGTGCCTCAATACTTTACATTGCTCTTATTTGTGTGAGTGATTAGGAGATCAAAACCTTGCTATGGGCTAGATTCTAGTGTTGGGAATACACTTTTGTTGTGTGATATGGGGTCAGTGAAGAATGATGCAATCAAAGAATTTTGCTTAGAGTGGAAGATTAATGAGTGTTGAGATGGCCCTAAAATGTGCCACCCCGAAGGGGAACGAATAGAACATTGGTTGCACGAGGTACACTCAACCGAATAAAAGTAGGGAACTCTTTGTTATTAACTTAATTTGTGTCTTTACATTGCCCCCTTGGGGGCTTATTTATAGCAGTTTGTAGACTTTTAAATTACCGTTGTGCCCCTCTACCTACTCAGCATCTTAGAATATTCCCTCTCGGTGCATGGACTTCATGGTCTTTTCATTCCCCGGCTTCAACCACTCTACACGGGGCCCATCTTTCATCTCCTCGCCACACGAAAAATACATTAGACAAAAGAACATCAGCCCGGCCCGGCGGTCCGCGAGTTGTCACCTCCGGTGCTATTAACCGAACCCCCGGCGGCATTCGGCCGTGGGAACCGAAAAGCGGGGCCCTCGAGGTTACCTTGAATCTGCGACTAGAAAGCGGCCTCGAGCGAAGGGTCGCGCTTTTGGCTCACGTCGACTTCATCGGGCCGAGGCGCTCATTCTCCTTGAGACCAGCGAAAAGGTGCTGACTTCGGTAGCTCGGCGCGTGGTGGTCTTTCCGACCCGAAGGCGGAGCTATCGGCGAGGGTCGTCCGAGCCTTTTCTCCCGATTGGCCCCGGAAGATGAAGGGTTTGGTCTCGCCTTACAATGCCTCTTAGCCGAATAAAGGGGGGCAAGATTTGGCCTGCCCCCAACAAGTAGCCCCCGCGGCCGAATGGGTTTGACTCTTGGCTCCCGTTCGGCACCGAGTCGGTCGGCTCCTTAAGTTTCTTTATGATGCCACATATGCCGTGGCATGTCATCGTGCTTGGGAACTGGAGGACGAAGAGAAAGATCGACAATAGATATATTTATGTATGTACCCTAATAAGACCAAAGTTTTCTCTACTTTCATATATGTTGCCTTTTCTGCCCTCATGCGTTAAAAAAATATAGGATATGAAGGGTCAGTTGACTAATGGAGCAGGCCGTTTTGCTAAATTAGCATACCATCGACCCTATGGTGTTTGGGGTTTCAACGGTAAGGCTTTTGCCTCCTGGAACTTAGAATGTGCTCTATCCCTCATTACTAAACTTTTTTTAAACGAAGAAAATTTCTTCTGCTTTTAAGAAAGCAAATCATCCGATACAAGCTGGGGATACCAGTTTTCAATACAGATCAAAAGAAAAAAGAGGATAACAGTCCTATCATCGATGCTAAATCTCATAAACATCAGTTGCCGACATCGATCCAGGCTTGAACGTCTGCATCCATCGTAGGATTTCATCCTTCACTTGTCTAATGCGCCGACAGTCCTCCTCCTTTAGTAAGATAGACCACTTCTGCATATAAGAGAGTGCAATGTATATTATGTCAAGAGGGTCTTTGGGAAAAACATGTTCAATTGCCATCTTGTTTCTATTTGTCCATATGGACCATGTAAAGCAAGCAAAAATGAACAGAATTAACTTTGTTGGCAAGGGTCCCCTTCCCATCAGCCAGTTTTCAGAGAACTCTTTAATAGAGTTAGGGAAGTCATTTAGACTAAAGCAGTCCTTAATTGCCCTGCCCCCCCCCCCACCCCCCAGACCACTTTAGCTGGATGACAGGTAAAGATAATGTGGTTAGTAGTTTCTTTTACCATCTCCCAGACAACACTCTTCACCACCCAGCCAACCCCTTTTGGCCAAGTTAACAGAGCTTTGTAGTTTGTTGTTGAAAATTTGCCAAAGAAAAAATCGAATTTTTAGTGGAACCCTGCATTTCCACAAATGACCTGCCACTCTATTTGGAAAACCCCATTCAAAATGAATCTGTACAAAGATCTAGTGGTGAAATTCCCTTTCTGTTCTCGACAAAGCCTACACAGCAGAAATGGATGCTTTCATCCTTTTATTTTACTGAAATAGATGTTTTTTCCCTCTGCTACACAGGAAAATTTCGATCTCATGGTGTCTGCTTGACCATCAGCCTGCTCCACCTGAATAACTTTGGCAGTGCACCACGAACAAAAAGGATATGGTATTTTGATTTGGAACTATGGAGCTGTCACGTGTATTAGATGTTGTGCCTCTGGATTTTAAACTGTGATGTCATATTTTGTATAACTAGTCTAGATAGATAGATGTTTGTATAGACTCTGAACCTCTTCATTTGTGTGTCTCCTGACTGCATATCGTGTTAAACTCGCTGAGTCATCGGCAGGGCACTGAATCGTTGCAAATTGCTAACATGCCCGGTTAAAATTGATACGTGGGTGCACAGATGTAATCTTTATTTTTAGGATCTATCTCCACAGTAGGTGACTGACCATCGCCTTGGGGCAATGCAATCCTCACCGTCCATGTCGCTGGCACCAGCACCTTCGACGCACTCAACCACCTCCTGCTTAGCTTGGCCTTGGCCACATCCCAGTACCGGTTTCCTGCTGCCTGCGTCTGTGGCGTCTTCATCTCAACTCTCAAGTTACAATCACTGAGCTCTCTGCCCTCCGCTAATACGGTGCCCCACGATGCTCAAGGTGCTACAGCTGTTCAATCATCCAGTCTTAGTTGTGATCTTGCATATCATGGGAGCACTCTTTGATACGGGCTATTCACACTTTCAGTTTCAGTTGAATATCAATCCTCCCATTTGATGCAAAAATTAAGGACTGGATGATCGGGGAAGAGAAGTACGAGAACACAGAAATTGTGAACCTGCAGTTAAAATTCAGGCCAAATTTTGTGGTAAGCAGTGTCTAGTAAATCTGCAATGGATCATTACTGAACCACTCTATGACGCCGCACGATCTGAAAGATCTGTTTTCTACAATTTGATGTTGTCACAGTAAATACCCGGTGCCTCTAATAATATACATATATATAGTATCACATTTTGTAAAACCACTACATGTCGAAGCTTTGATGCCTATCTGGATGCCAGTTGATCGCTATGTAAGTCTCACGCTCTTGTCTAGTAATTCTTAAAGAGGTTTCCATGATCTTAAGAGGTACAACATTTTGCTAGAACCTTTTAACAGTGATACAGTCACAATGTAATGAAACATCAGGAAAGGAAAATTGGCCATATCTAAGACAAAGGGAACACATCAGACATAGTTGTGCAGTTGTGCCATTAAGTTAGTGGAGGATCTATGGATATGAAACTCAAAATAGATAACTCTTGGGCCACATGAGCCGATGTCTGCTCTACAGAGCACAAATCAATAGCTAAAATATGTTTAATACTGCAAAAACATGTTTAATACTGCTCTTATGGAAAAACAATACATAGCTTAGCGGTTCCATGCAATTATCAGCACTGCATATCTGAAGTGGCTGCTGCTCCATTTAACTGATCTCTTGCAAAGATTCCAGGTGGACTTGATTCTTTACATGCATCGATGTAAATGACTGAACCTTCCTTTCACAGCTGTTCAATTTACTATTATCATGAGCCTGCAGATGCAAAAACAAAGTCATCAAAGTTACAGCCAAAGAGCACAAGCTTATAGTTATCCATCATTCAAATCCCTACTAGTAGAAAATTGTTTCACCTGTATAGCATGCTTGTCAACACAGAACCATTAAGGGCCAAACGTGATTCTCTGCACAAGATCGGGCCTTCTCTTGCTTGGCATCCGAACAAGGCCAGTGATTTGCATCTCAGTAACAGCTCTACAGAACCTTGCTTGGATCATAGCTTCACCCTCCGGTGTGGGTTTTGATTTCTTCTTTGAAGGAGAACTGTAAGATTTCCGTTTAGCTTTTGAATTTGTGCTCTTCACAATACCTTCAAAGGCCGTGTACCAATCATGAAGGTTAATCACATCACCATATTCTTGGGCTAGATTGCACATGATTGATGTGTCATGCAACGATCCTGACACAGCAGCACCACTCCTACTGCAACAAGAGCATTTCAGATGGCTCTGTGACTTCAGAAGATCAAGTTGAATCATTCTTCTTGGATTTCCAATCAACGCAGATTGAAGAATGTCAACATTCTTGAAGCAGACGATTTCATGAAAAGGTAAGGACTCAACAGGTACCAAATATTTCCTAATAACATCCTGTAATAGCGCAGCCGCTTTCTCATTTAGTACAACTGTTCCATTTCCAGTATTGGCGGTTGATCTCCTTTTGGCCCTAACACTATCGGCACAAATTGCGGTTGACTGGAGCTCCTTCACTCTGTCATTGATCTCACTCATCCCTTTTAACTGGATGCTCCAAACTTCAAGGACATGTAACAAAATTTCAGTAGGCAAGTACCTTATTGTATTCATTACTTGGGCTATAAATCCTTTAGCAGACCCTGACTTTACTCCTAACAAGTTTTCACAAGTCACTTTAGAGGCAAATAGGTAACTATCTGGTGCATTTTCAGTCTGCAAATTTGGGTTGACTGCCTCACAGAAGATATCCAAAAGCTGCACTTTGTCATGTCTTCCAGCTTCATACAGACACAAGAGAACAGAACTCCAATCCTTTTGCAACTTCAGCAGCCTAGACAATCCTTCAACCATGTTGCAAGAATTGTTTGAATTATTTGCACCTTTGGATGAGGGAAGATCAAAAGCATATTTCCGTATTGTTTGAGGGAGCGATTCCCACTTATCATTCCAAAATTCCTCAGAATCTTCCTCCAGCATTCCCATGCACAAAAAAGCTTAGAGGTTCCATGGAGAAGTGCTTACTGCATGCAAGCCTGAGAGCAGTAATAAAAGAAGTTACTGTTCCGTCATGCCTAAAAAAGTAATTTCTCAGGAACAGTGCTACGTCATGACTGATGCAAAATCCAGCGCATGGTCTAACAAGGACGGCCTCAACAAGTGCATTCAATCTATCTGAAGGAGACCCCAAGGTAAGTTTGCAGGGATCTAATCGTTGAAGAGCCTCTGACGAGAGAAGCTTCTTTGGAGCATCAAGGGTAGTTGCTATCCCCATTACAAAGAAGACTGGAACTTTAAACACCCATTCACTCAGCATCATCACAAGCTCTCCCAGCACATCACCAGAACATTGCTCCAAATCATCAATTATGACAATGATAGGCTGACCAAAGTTCTCAGCTTCACAATACCATGATGCAAGCGCAGATACATCAGCGACATCTGGAACATCGGATAATAGCTGGCGCAACAGGCTCCTCAAGCAACCACCAACTCCATGTTTTGCTGATAATTCAGCTGCTGACAGCTTGACTACATGACATCCATTGGACTTCAGATGCCCTGCGAGATCATGAAACGTTGTGATATCATCAACAGACTCCGCATTCTTGGTGAGGACAAATGCTGTGGGGATCCTTCTGCAGATCACATCAGTCAAGAGAGGGTACGGCTGCTGGACTTCAGTGCGGTGCGGTTCTGTGATGGCACTGACCAAGGTGAAGGTCTCCTTCGCCCACTGCAGCACCTGGTCGAACAGCTTGAGGTTGATGGTCCTGAGAACGTCATCAATGGTGGACTGGATCTTGGACCAGGTCCGGTGGAAGGCCTCAACACGCAGCTGCTCATATAGCTCCAAATCCCCTTCGTCCTCACACTCCTCACCCGCTGGCTGACGACATCTGTTTGCTGATTTGGGGTTGGGTGAAGATGGCTGTGAGGTCTGAATCTGGCGCTTAGCCCGGGAAGATGGCACCGAGGAGGCAGCAGCCTTGTGAAGGACGAGAAATGGCTGGATGTTGTTGGCAGCGGTGGGCAGGGTTTCACAGGGCGACGCTGACATGGCTGATTTGATTGGAGGAGTCGGTGACTGCTGGCGGGGGTAGCTTAGGGAAGAATATCTGCCAAATTAGTAAAGATTTGGTGCATTCAAGCCTCCAGCTTCACCTTCATCACCAACGCCACCTTGACGTGCATAATCTGTAAATGTAGATAAAAATAAGGGACACACAACAAAAATAATTACTGAGCATACATTTCTAATCTGAATGTATTGGTTCTCTTCAGTTTGTAACCCTGATAAAGATGCGTTAAAATTGATTTGGGATTATGGCTAATCCAAGTGATTTCTAGGTGCCAAGTCTGTAAATGTTGGCTAAATCAAGGTGTCAGCTGCTGCTGAATGCTTCAAGAATAACGTTGTTGCTGCTGAATGCTTCAAAAATAACGTTGCAACACTTGATTTCTAGTAGGTGATTAAGGTTTTTTAAAAAATACCTGTCAAGATGCTAGGCTCCTTCCTGCTTGCTTGCTCCTCCTCCTCCTCCCCGCCTCCTCGGCCACCGACGGCAAGGTTGCGGGTGAACGAAGGCGTGGATGAAGGGGGTTACGGGCACCTGGACGAGGCAGCGGCGGTGGCCAGGCGACGAGCGGAGCAGGCAGCGCCGCAGGCTCGCAGCGGCCGTGTGGGTGAGGTCGCTAGGGAGGCCGAGGCGGAACCGCAGCCCGCAGGGTTGGAGAGGACCGAGGGCTGCGAAGCGGGAGCAGGGAGCGGCGCGCGCGGCAGGTGCCCCGCCGAGTTGCTGAGAGATTCGGCGGCGGCGGCGGCGGCCCCCTAGTGCTGCTCTTCGTGAGCAAATGAACCGCCGGCCGCCCACTTCGTGGGGCCCGCTTGCCAGCAAGAGACGGAGCGCGTCAAGATTCGTGCTACACCCACCGTTCAAACAGTGGGCCCCACAAGTCGGCGTTACAAAGCGTGTCCAAAGACGTCCAGCACTTCACTCCCTTGCGGAAACCCAAAAACCCTTCCCTCCCCAACGAACCGGCGGCGGCGGCGCGACAGCTTCGCTTGCTGCCATGGCTCTCGTCGCCGGCTCCTACGAGCGCTTCATCTGGGGCTTCTCCCTCAAAACCCTAACCTCCCCTTCCGCCACCGACGCCTCGTCCTCCGAGACCCTCACGCTCGCGCCGCTCTTCTCGTACGCGGCCCACACGGGCCCGGTTCGCTGCGTGGCGGCGGCGCCGCGGGCGGGTCTGGCGGCGTCCGGAGGCGCGGACGACTCCGTCCGCCTCTACGACCTCCCTCCGCCGCGGACCTCGGCCCTCTGCTCGACCCTCGGCCGCCGTCTCCGCGCTCGCCTTCTACTCCAGGGGCCCCGTGCCGCGGAACCTGCTGGCCGCGTGCGACGACGGCGCGCTCCACCTCTACGACGCCGACGGCTTCGCGCTGCTCGCCACGCTCCGCGCCTTCCCGCGCCACGAGGCCGTCGAGGGGCTCGCCGTGCACGCGTCGGGCCGCGTCGCGCTCGCCGTCGGCCGCGCGGGGGCGCTCGCCATGCTCAACCTCGTCCGAGGCCGGCGCAGCTTCGCATGCCGCCTCGAGCGCCCCGCGTCCGCGGTCGCTTACGCCGAGGACAGGGACGGTGGGGACCGGTTCGTCATGGCTGCTGAGGAGAAGGTCAGCGTGCACGACTCCGTGGATGCCAGGGTTATTCATCAGATGGACTGTGGCAAGAGGGTGCTCGCCATGGCGCCAGCGAAGGTACCACCACCATTACCTTACCTGGGCATCATGTTGAGTTGGTCACGGGAAAGTTTAGGATTCAGCTGTTTTATGAGTGGATCACCATGCAGGGGCTGATAAATTGTTGAAATCTATCTTGTTGTTGAAACGTCGATGGAAAATTCTGCTTGCATCAGCCTTGTAACATGGCTGAATTGACATCTAGGTGCAGGCTCATATTCCCTTTTATTATTGGCTTGGCGAGTAATGTTAGGATGCAAATTGTTGAAATCTTTCGTCTCACAAATGCAACTTCAGCTTTCATCAGCCTTTTGGCTGCCCATGAGTATATTGTTGAATTAGCATGCATATTGTTGAAATTTCTTGTCTTCTCGAATGCAACTTCAGTTGTCATCAGATTTTTGGTTGCCCATGACATGCTGAACTGGCATCTAGGTGCAGCTCCACATTATGGCTTTAGAGTTTAAACACTCAATTATTTCCTCATATGTGCAGTATGTATATATATTCAGATGTCAGTTTAGATGCTCCATGTGACCATATATTAGCTCTTTTTTGATGAAACAACCATGTATTAGCTCTTCAGATTGATTTATCTCTACTGATACCTCTATTACATTTTGCACTTTACTCACATATTGTTTGTGATTTTTTCAGAATGGGGTCCTTTACACTGGAGGTGAGGACCGTTGTGTTACTGCTTGGGATCTGTCCAGTGGCAAGGTCTCTTCACGCATTGAGGGTGCTCATGCAACTCGTGTAAAAGGGGTTGTTGTTGTTTTTGATAATCGGAAGGACAGATTGGAGCTCTCCAATCTAATTAAGTCTGCTTAGTCCGATGGTATCATAAGGATATGGGATGTTCGACAATTGGGAATGGAAAGCCTACTCCATTGGCAGAGGCTAATACAAAAGCAAGGCTAACCTGTCTTGCTGGAACTTCATTGAAATGTAAGTCACAGGAATCTTCATAATATAATATGTATTATACAGTTTCTTAACAAGTACATGTAGCATACATAAGATGCAAATAATCATGTCATATAAATATGCCTTGAGTTAGTTTAATTTCACAGACAAAGTAGACAGTGTTGAATATGGATTTTTATATCCAGATCTTTACTGAGAAAATATGTTTAGTTGATCTGTGAATATCCTCATTTGTATTCGCTGGCTCACTGCTGCTGTTTCCATTTGTTAACAGTATTCTTTTTGCTTGTGTATTGCAAGAATAATACGATATATTTCTGTATTATGGGATTTTGTAGTTTATCATTGTGGATCTATTTTATACATCAAGAAGCATCAGTTTGCA
This sequence comes from Hyparrhenia diplandra, assembly GCA_015847255.1. NCBI lineage: Eukaryota > Viridiplantae > Streptophyta > Magnoliopsida > Poales > Poaceae > Hyparrhenia > Hyparrhenia diplandra. The sequence continues at coordinate 40,467 of JADLZK010004506.1, read as the reverse complement.
TGTATTAGTGTTTTTTTTTTCTTTCAACCTTATTAGGACAATTAAAGTTTCTTCTCCATTCATAACATGTTATCATTGTTGCCTAAAAATGTATGGTGCCTATTTGACATCTTAAGATGTACACAAAGTCCATGGTCCTTTTTATCCAACATTTCAACAAGCTTTTGCTTTCCATGTTACCTATGTGTTAACTTTGTTCAATACCCTGTTGATCCTCTGCACATAATATGGCTCTGATGATTTACAGGAGGCCAAGGAACCAACAAGTGGAGTGAATGGTTGAAGCAATTTGTTGACGAGGGGCTAGGCATCTGATTTTGCGTTGTTTAGGTTAGCTGAATTAGAAAACCTGGACATGAAAGAAGAATTGAAGATGAAATATCTGGAAAGCAAGCATTTGAAATGTATGATAGTGCGTGAACTGCTTAACTCATTATGAGATTGTGCTATTTGATTGTACGACAAATACTGCAATGTGCAATGAGAACCATTTTCAGTACTAACTGTCCAATTGAATCACTTATGGGATGAGTTATCTGTCAAAACTCAAAAGGGTCATCGAAGCTACAAGTTTTGCATTCAGAACCATTGCCAGTATTAATTGAGCAATTTGCATCACTTGCCATGAGTTTTAGTTTATGTTCTCTAGCTTGCTGAATCATTGCTAGGGCACAGAATCGTTGCAAATTGCTAACGTGCCCGCTTAAAATTGCCCGCTTAACGTGGGTGCACTGATGTAATATTTATTTTTACACAAGGTTGGTTCCCCTCTACCCACTCCTCCCTAGACCTCAAACAAAACAATCTCAAATGTGAATCCATTGCTAATGCTCAGTTAAACTTTACCAAATCATGTTCGGCGGCAACAAACCGAATTGATCATAAACCTGCTTCAGAGCAGGGGAGCTCGTGGTAAACACACGTCATTACCAACCCAAGAAAGCACAGGCAGAGCCGTAAGGTACGAAGCCAAGAACCATAGACACAAATATAGGAAAGGTAAAAAAAATAAAAATAAAAACATATGCCTAATTGCCACAAGCTCAGTGGAGAAGAAATCAAACCATTTTCAGTTCGACAATTAGATTAACAAAAGGGTTCACGGCCTAAATTCAGCTTACTGCCACAGTCTCTGAGACCAATCCTAAAGCTAGGGGCAGGAATGCAGGAAAAGCTCCCACCCAACTGAGCTCCAGCCTCCAGATCAGTGTCACCCAGGTCCACTCCTGCTTCGGTCATGAGATGATGTCGTTTACAGGAACCACACCTGTCTGTTGTAGTCGCTGCATCGCCTTCTCCACCTTCCAACGAAAATAACACAATCAAGACTACACTCAAAAAAGCTTCCACAGAATATGAATGGGGAACAATAATGCGCACTCACCTTGTCCCAATTAGTCCTTGCTGTGAGAATAATCAGGGCTATCTCCTGGTCAGAAGTTATTCCTGAGGCTCATCCCTTTGTTCCACCCCCGCTCCTTGTCCCTCTTCTGCACCCTCTGCCCACCGGCACCGGCACTGGCACCAGCACCGGCACCGCCCACCGGCACTCGTCGTGCCACCCTGCGTGCGTCAGTTGCCTGGACAGCCGCAGCACTGGCTTTCTTCCCTGCCTGCGCCACCAAAGACCGCCTGATGACTACCTTCTTCTGCAGGCTTAGCTGCAGCATGCTGTTGATCCTCTTACTCCTGCTGCCCATACCGGAGGAGAGCAAAGCGGGGTCGAGGACAGGTTCTCCGTGATCTTGTCAAGTGGCGAAGGCCTTGCTGCTGCAGCAGCAGGCTTTGCTGGCAGCAGTGAGTTGCGCCGTGGAAGCGGCGCTGAGAGACATCCGGCGCGGAGCGGTTTCAATGGCTGCTGCCAAGCTCCACCGTTGCAGAGTGAGACTCGTCTGGCCCTTGTTGTCAGTGGCAGCTGCAAAGCTTCAGGGTTGTTCTCTTTCTCGCCCCTAGTGACATCCGGCGGCTTGAAGCTGTATTTGTCTGTCTTGCTGTGGGAGAACATCAGCTTGGAGATGCTGAAGGGTGCTGCTGCTTTCTCTGCTGTGGAGTTGAGGTTCCTTTCGGCCATTGGGTTTCTCAGGTACGAGTTGTCTTCTTTCATGTCGTGCTGCTTCTGCAGATGGTCTTGAGCAATCTTGTTGTCGACATGCTGCCGTGCTATCTTTCTTTCAACTAGCAGCTGTGATTCCAGCTCTTTGATCTGCAAAGAGTTTAGAAGTAGAGATAAGCATGTCAGTTTTTCATTTTGATTCCAGTTTTCCCATGCACGCTAAATCAATTACCACATCACATTTCACCCAAAAAAAAAAAGCATGATATACAAGAAGGCAAAATTATATCATCAGCTTTCTTGATTAAACAATCTAACTGAAATTTGTAACAGGAAAGTTAATTGCATGATCTCTTCATATCATCAATTTTCTTGATTAAACAGTCTAATTGAAATTTGTAACAAGAAAAGTTAATTGCATGATATCTAGTCAATCAATTTAGCCAGCAAGGTGCACCACTCTCCTTTGAAAAAAAAAATGTGTACATGACATGTTTCATATGATACGAATTGAACTTAATTTTGTGCACTAGTGCCAACTATCATTGTTCGTTGTCACATATTACACATTTTACATACGTGCTATGAAAATATACCTTCTCTTGGAGATTCATAGTGAGCAAGTCTTTGGCCTTATTCTTTGCTTCAAGTGTTTGTATTCTTTCTTCCATACTCTTAATCTGAACATCTTTGTTCTTGCTATCCTGTTTGGCTCTTCCAACCTAGTAAAGTCAATAGCAAGCTATATTTTAATAAACTTCAAATTTTATTACACATTTGCAATGTATATATTGGAATAATGTTATAATACCATGAGCTTGTATCTTGCTAATTCTCCAGCATCAACTTGTTTTTTAGCTTGTCCAAGTTCTATGCCTCGCACTCTACTCGCGAGTTCAACGAACAAAGAGTTTCACCCACATCATTCTCATTAGGACTAATTTGAACAAACATCAAAGTTTTGGAATCTCCACCTTCATTGTTTAAAACTAAATTAGAAAACTAAATTGAAGTATAATATTATACCATTATATGAAAGAAAAAAACACTACATACTTAGTGAGTCTTGCAGCAAGTGTGTGAGCTTCAATTCCTGCAATTTGAAAAAAAAATGATATGTTTATAAGTGGTCATAATTTAAGTTACAAGACTAAATTTTAAATAAAGAACTTAAATTTAAATACCTAAATGGTACATATGGGGTCTTCGTTGCAAGAGCAGATATGACATCACCAAGTGCAGAAAGTGATTTATTTATGTTCTGTGCTTCTTTCAATCTTTCTCCTTGTGCATCTGTCTTTGCTACCCGTTCACTTCCAGCAAGATCAATTAGCCATAATTTGCTTTTTGTACATTCTCCATTTATCAAGTTTTCTCCTTTTATCATTACACAGTGCATACTGAAATTAAAAAAGTAATTAATACATATTTGTTACGTATGTCATAACATAAGTGAACAAAAACAGTTTTGGGTCAAAGATACTAACCAATGAGATCGACTACTATGCTCATTAGCATTTGTGGAACCCACGGCTCTAGCTTTGCTGCCAGTTTGCAACACTTCCCAAGCCTCATTCATGTTAGTCACTCGTGCTTCAACAAGTCCTGGTACATGGTGAACCCCTTCTGCTACTTGTTTTACTTCTAGTCTGCAAGAAAGCCACAAGGTCATAGAAGAATTTATATTACAAATACAATAATATAGCTCATGAGTTGAATCGGACCTTTTTGTTGTTGCGCCTGGTTGAGATCCTGTCAGTAGCAAATCGTGAATCTGCTCATTGTACACCTCCAAAACACTGACAGTAATCTCATACTGGAATGTGCCCTCCCTTTCTTTGATTATTCGAAAGAGTTCTTCTAGAGTTCGGTAGTTAACACCACGAGCACCTTCAATTCCTTCCATGGTAAATGTTTTACCAGTACCGGTTTGCCCATACGCAAAGATGCAGACATTAAATCCATCCAACACCGAAATTGCAAATGGGGCAGTTTTCTCAAAAACCATTTCTGTACAAATAAATTGAATAAAAGTATTGTTAAAAGCATGAACAATCACGTCAATAGAAAACATGGTCAATAATGCGAGGGCCAAGACAAAGAACAGGAAGATGGCAGAGGCTGCTACAGATGGTGCTACAAGCAGTAAGAGAAGCAAAACTAGCCATGGACAGGTAAAAATTTAGTTGCACCATTTTACATATGATCTTGATCTTATTTAATTTTAATTTATTTGTATGTTTTCACTACAGCCTGCAGGAAGCCACCATGATCCAAGTCCTGCAACCTCAATTCATTTGGTACCAAGCCAGCCCCCTCCATCTCAATCTGAACCAAGCCAGCCCCCTCCAACTCAATCTGGACCAAGCCAGCCCCCTCCAACTCAATCTGGACCAAGACAGCCCCCTCCAACTCAACCTGGACCAAGCCAGCCCCCTCCAACAAGGGGAAGAGGAAGGCAGCCTGCAAGAAGGGAAAGAGGAAGGCAACCTGGAGCAAGGGGAAGAGGACAGCAGCCTGGAGCAAGGGGAAGAGGACAGCAGCCTGGAGCAAGGGGAAGAGGACAGCAGCCTGCAGCAAGGGGAAGAGGACTGTCATTCCTCCTCTTTGGGAACAATTAGTGAACTAGTCAGGCTTAACATGTTTAGGCATAACATAGGACATGCCACTCTTTTGGGCATACAAACTGCCAGGCTTTTGTGTGTAATATAAGTAATGACATGCAAGATCAATGGGCAAGCAAATGCCACTCTTTTGGGCATACAAACTGCCACTTAAGTAGTGTAACCTCTTTTGTGTGTAATATAACTATATAAGTGATGACAGGCTTCTGTAGTGTAACCTCTAGTGGACAAAAATGTGGCATACCAGCTACACAAATGGGACAATGAAAATGCAACTCTTGCTGGAATGTTGCTATGTAACTGGATGCCTTGCAATTGGATCATATGTTGTTGTCCAAAATCTGTCAATTTTTGTATGTTGACAATACAAAATCTGTCAATTGTATTCAAGTGATGAAGACCAATGCATCACAATTCAATATGCCAAACTGATTTCAGTGAACAAAACACATTCCATTTCATTCAAACATAGTTCATTGCACCAGATTTGCATTACAACACCTACTACTACTTCAGCATCATGCTGATGACACCCACAACAACAAACACAGTAACAATCACACAACAGACAACTCCAATTTGACCTAGGCCTACAAGCTTCTTCATCTGACATGATAAGTAAATGTGTTTGCATAATGGGTTACCTTGGTCCTCTTCAGGGCTGAAGACAGAGTCAAATTTGTATACTTTTTAGAAGGTACATGACCCCTAACAATAAGCTCTCCATCTTTTGCAGAATCAAAATCAATAGCTGAGGAAGCTCCTTCAGCTATTTCTGTTATTTGCATTAAGTGGCCGACATCGACAAAAGACTCTTATATTACCTAGGTATAGCATGCAAATCACTATTAGTTTTTTTTTATCATTATATTTGCAATGAAAATGTAAAAGATGATAATGAAATAAAACAGCAAACCTTTTAGCTCTATAAGCTTGTTGTATAAGTCTTTACGCTCCTTTGCCTCCTCATTGAACTTTTCTTTAAGGTCTTTGAACTCACATTCCAAACTTACATATTGATTCACTTGCCCTTCCACTGCAGAGGCTGCATGAACAACAAAAATCATAAACAAAACGGCTTCCGATAAAAACAAGGGTTCTAAAGCCTAAGCATGCATGACACTGTTTGATGACAAATCCAGTGAACTAAACATGAGCGCTTAGCTACAACACTATTAAATGAACTTAGCATGACACAAGCCAGCTGTGGTCAAATTTTCCACAACATATCTGATTTTGCATTGTTAACATGTTTTCTTCTGCTGCTATTTGGGCAATCTGGAATCTTAGAAATGAAATTTGTTTCCAACAGCTTGGCTGGTGAAATGGGTGGTGCTTTCCCCAGAAGATAAGAAAACTCAATTCCTGGAGTTTGCCAACTGTATCAAGAGGGAAGCTGAAACAGTACTCTGGCTCCCAATGGCATAGAGCACAAACTGAAATCCCAGAAGGCGGTGACTGAAACAAGCACAGGTGAACCAGATTACATGGATCATTCGGTGATGGCAGCAGACAACAAGATGAAGCCCTGGTGGTCAGCCCATGGAAATCGTCATGATGTAATAGGATTCTAGTATCTTTCAGTAGTTGTTATTTCAGTTGAGAACTTGTTTTGTCTGCTTTTAAGTACCCAGTTGGCCTGGTATGGCAGTTGGTTTGTGACCGAGATTAAATCAGTGCTGTAAACTTTTATGGTCTTTTGATATCAATTGAAAGGCTGGGGCTTTGGCCCTGGAACTCAAAAAAAAAATCCACAACATAAAGTGTGTCATTGTGACAAATTCAGTGAACTGAGCATGTGTGCTTAGTTAGAAGACTATCAAATTATGCTAAATAGCTACACAAGCCAGCAGCAGTCAAATTTTCCACAACATAAAGTGTGTAATTGTGACAAAATCAGTGAACTGAGCATATGTGTTTAGTTAGAAGATTATCAAATTCTGCGAAATCGCTACACAAGCCAGCGGCAGTCAAATTTTCCACAACATAAAGTGTATAATTGAGACAAATCCAGTTAACAGAGCATGTGTGCTTAGTTAGAAGACTATCAAATTCTGAACTAAACTGCTACACAAGCCAGCGGCGGTCAAATTTTGCACAACCTAAAGTGTGTAATTGTGTATGTATTTGTCACGACCCTTTACCTAGTGAGCCAACGTGCATGGACTTCCTCATGAGCTCCGTCTGCAGATCGCGAAGCGTCTCCTGGGCTTCACGGCATTCCTTGGCCTTGAGCACGTTCTCCCTCATCAGGTCCTCTAACAGCCTCCTGCATTCCTCCTTTTCCCGCACAAGCACATCATACTGTTGTTTCAATAGGCTATAGCAATCTGATTTATCCTGCAAGAAACATGGAAATTTTATTTAGTCTCACACAGTGAGCAGAGCAGCCGCTGGATCATCCACTTTTTTTTCGGAGATTTCTGGTGATGTGAATAACCTTTTCGATTCCATCCTGTTGCCGGCGCTCTGAGTCGATTTGGCCACCACCATACTGTTGTTTCAGCAGTCCACAGCAATTAGATTTATCCTGAAACGAACATTGAAATTATATTTAGTCACACTGTGAGCAGCCACCACCGTAATCCAATTTCTTAGATTCCTACTAGTGATCTCTCTGAGTCGAATTGGACACCAACCACGGCCTCGCTCTCGGACACCCCACCGGTGGCATGGCATTTCTCAATAGAAGCTATCCCGTCAGATTTATCCTGCAAGAAACATGGAAATTATATTTAGTCGCACGGTGAGCAGAGCAGCCGCTGCATAAGATTTCTAGTGATGTGAATAACCTGTTCAATTCCATCCTGTTGCAGGAGCTCGGAGTCGGTTCGGCCACCACCCACGGCCTCACTCTCGGACACCCCACCCGCCGCACCGCATTTCTCGCTAGAAGCCATCTCCTGGGCAGCGGCGGCAAGTGCCACAGGCAGTTGCAGCGGCGGCCGCGGCGAGACTGAGTCGGAGAAGAGCTCGAGCGGCGCGACCCTGTGCCGCGCGGTGCTCCTCCGGATGTAGTCCGGCGTGTCCTGCAGCGCGCCCTCGGACGGGACGCCGCCGGGCAGCGACGCCGACGAGCCGTCACCGTTGGCGGATCCGAGCGCCCGCGCCGCTCCGCTGAGCCCGCCAGCGAAGTCTCTACTGACGGCGGCAACGTGGATTAAAATCAGATATGAGAAATCGACGGAGATCTGCGAGGGGAAGGGGAGACAGAGGATGATCGAACGCGTACCCTCGGGGATGTCGAAGCTGGCCTGGTCGGAGGCGTCCACGCCGGCGTGGTCGGAGACGGAGGGGATGATGATGAAGTCGGGGGCGTCAGACATCCTGACCATCTTGGTCTTCCGTGGCGACGAGAAGGGTGCGAGTGCGACGACGGCCTTGGCAGCACGGTCCCCTTCCGTTCCCGGACTCCGGTCGCCGCTCCGGTCGCCGCCGCCGCCGCCGCTGGCGTGGCCGAACCCACGCGCCGCTCCCGCGGAACCCGCCGGGGAACTCTCTACTGACCACAGCAACGTGAATCAATCAAAACCAGAGATGAGAAATCGATCGAGATATGAGTGGAGGAGGGGGAGACAGAGATGACGAGCGCGTACCCTCGGCGACGTCGGAGCCGCCGCCCTGGTCGGGGATGATGGTGAATTCGCAGGCTTCGGACATCCCCACCGTGCTGGTCTTCCGCGGCGAGGAGAAGGGTGCGGGTGCGAGCGCGACGATGGCCTTGGTGGCGCGGTCCTCGTCCGGTCCCGGGATCCGGCTCCGGCCGCCGCTTCCCTCGTCGTCCTCCATCTCACGGTACCTACCGAAATCAGATCGGCGAGGCGGGAGGGGACGGACTGATTGCGTGACGGCGGATGAATGAAGGGGAGTAGTGTGGGGTTCGAAATTGAGGAGGCGGAGGAGGAAGAGGAGAGGATTGGAGAGGGGTTGTGGATCCTCCCCCCTTTGAATCGAGAGGCTGGGCGAGGGGCGGCCGGCCGGGGAAGGAGGAGGAGGAGGCGACCGTTGCTCGCTGTGGGGTTTGGGGAGATTTTTTCTTTTCGAACGGATTTTCGAACGGATTCGAAACGCGTCACGAGTTCCTCCCTCGTCGCTCGGGGTTGAAGGGATGACGGATGGACCCCACTTGGGTCCGGCGATGGAGGTTGGCTGGGCCCAACGTCAGCGAGCGCGGTGATCCTAGGAATGGATAATAATAAAATAAAGGGCTTTCTATTTTATTTTACTTTTTCTTTTGTCTCGACTCGGCGGTCACGTACTAGAGGCTTGCGGTTGAGATAGCCCAGGGCCCCAAGCTTCACGCACTCTGACATAACGGAAAACACAACGGAAGAAACAGAAACGTACTCCACCAATTTTTTAAAAAAAGATCGTACTCCACCATACGTGACGACCCTACCAGTTAGCCGGCCACAGAACCACCAGCATCGATTCTTCTCTCGTTTGAACCCACTGTGGCGGGCTGGTGGTGGCTGCGACGCGATGCGCCCAAACCGGATCGGTGATTGCGTACACGGGCAGTCGGCCCGGCACAACAGTTCACCGGCAGTGGAAGGAAATTGGCATATCACAAATCTCAAAGGTCAAAGCAAGTCTCACGGTCCCCTCTTTGTGTCCATGTAAAGATGATCGAGGTGGCAGTATAGCAGCCATGTTCCCCATTACCGTTCTAGGAACAGGAAAACTTTGGTGTAATTTTGTAATGTGGTAACGAAACCGTTCCCGTTTTTGAGGCATTACGCAAACAGCGTTGAGAACTTAGACTATGGCAATTTTAGGTTTACATCGGGCATCACACGAACAACGTTGAGACTAGTGTGGCATCATGATAACGCATAATATGGATGGGGTATCGACATCACATGGGAGCGACGTGGCTGGGACGAGGGGGATATGACAGGGCATCATGTAAGTGTGTGTGGTGACTCAATATCAAGGGATGTAAGGCTCAAATTGTAGGACATTAGGCATGAAGTTTGGGGGATTATGCGAAAGTACAAACACACATTCACATTAAATATTTGGATTTAGAACCTAAATTAGTTGGTCTTGCTTTGAGTATGTCATGTGCGTTGACACTACATTTCAGACAAATAACACTAGCATATAAAATGATGAAAGGGGCGTACATGAACCTCGACAGTTGACTGATTGGATGTCTACATACCTAAATAGTCCTCTTGGACTCACGTTTAGATGTCTATATATTATTTCTCTTTAATAGAAACTCACCTAGTGTATCCTAGTACGTCACATTTATGTATATTAACTTGTTTGGCATTCGCCATTTTGCTATGTACTTCGCTCCAATTTACATGTCGTTTTGACGTTTGTAGTGTTAGTGTATATGTGTAGAGGCCCATGAGGCTAGGCCCATGTGGCCCATGTATAACAACTATATTGCCCACCCTCTAGGGTTTGGAGGAATAGAGAAGATTATTCCACTTACATGGTATCGGCTTAGCTTTCACGGACCTTCCTTCCCATCCCGCCGCGGCGCCGCTCATGGCCGGCCGGCCGCCGGCGCCGCCGTCTCCGGCGAGCGGCCGTCCTTCCTCTCCCTCTCCTCCTTCCCCTTCCTCTCCCTACGCCGATGCCGCGTCGGCGGCCAGCCCCACGCCCGCCCCGCACCGCACCGGCGCGGGCGGACTCCCTCACGCGGGCGTGGCGTCTGCGGCCGCGTTAAATCGCGGGGCGGCGGATCCGCCCGCCCGACCCTTCCTCCTCCACCTCCTGCGACGCACCGGCCACAGGCGGGGTCGTGGTGAACGCCGCCGCCGCCCCGCCGCCGCCGCCGCCGCCCGCCGCCGCCCGTACCCGCCTGGCGTTGCGCCCGCACGAGCGGGAGCGGGAGCCGGGGGCGAGGAGGCCGCCCGGAGGGCGAGGGCCTCCTCCCCTGCGCTTTGGAGGGCGGGGGCCTCCTCCGCCTTTGGCTGCTGGAGGGCGGGGGCCTCCTCCCTCCGCTCTTTGGAGGGCGGGGGCCTCCTCGGATGCCGCCGCCAGGGCACCCCGGAGGGCGGGGGCCGCCACCGCCACCCCGGTGTTGGCGGGTGGGCGCGGCGAGCGGGGCCGCCGCCTACCTCCCTGTTCCTCGGCCGTCTTTACACTGCGCCATGGGCTCCGGTTGGGGCTTCGGCATGCGGCTGCGGATGCACCCCTCACGGCGGCGGCTTTCCGCGGCAAGGGCTGTCGTCGATGGTACCCTCGGGGGGCGCGCGAGCTTGCCGTGTCCTTCCGGCGGCCAAGGTCCAAGCCGAGGCGCGCGGGCGTGTTCGTCGCTTTGCCCTCGCTTGGGAGCGCCGGCGAGCGGCCGCCCGATGCTCTTGCTCGCCCGGTGGCCGGCGGAGCGGTTCATGCTCGGTCCTTCCGTCCCGCGCCCGTCTTCGCGGAACACGGCGCCACCTCTTCCTCCGGCCCGGCACCCCCACCTCCGGTGTCCTCGCCGCCCGTAGCGTCGACCCGGCCGATCCCATGGTCGCCTACCTTCACCTCGGGCCGTCGGCGTCACGAACGTCAAGAACCTGGTCACCGTCGTCTGGACTCCACGCACACACGCTTTCGCGCTCGTTGGCATGATCGGATGCTCCTCGCTCTCGTCGCTCTTGAGAAATCTCATGTTTGGTTTTGGAAATTGATGGCGACACTTGTGGACTAATCCTTTGCTCTAAGTATGTGACTTTAGAAAGGATTAGGTGGATGACAAGGTGCATGATGATCATGAACATGGACAAAGTCGGTGGACTTGATGGATCGTCAAGCTCGGTGATCGGCAGAGAGGAACCCGAGATCAAGGCAAAGGTATACTTGATAGGGTTTTCCTTTTGGTAATCAAGACACGATAGAGCGTGTGATCACATTATAGGATAGATGGCCGACTATCAAGAGGGAATGCGCGACAATCCTTGCATGAAGTGCTTCTAGGTCCATATCGATTTGCATGATGCATTTTAGGACATGAGAGCACTAACCGATCTTGCCTAACATCTCGGCGTGCTAACATTGGTGATAACGTGGTCATCTTGGACGTGTTGGCAACCTATGGCAAGAGGCGAAGCAAGTTGGAAGCAAAGAGCAAAGAAAAGGAAGAAGATGCTGCTGTCGGAGGCGGCCGGACGCCGGGAAAAAGTGACCGGGGCCTTGGCCGGAGCGTCCGATCGGTCGCGTCGGCGAGCACTGCGGCGGCCTTGAAAATTGACCGGGCCTTCGGCCGGAAGCTGGACCGGATGCTTCCGGTGCCCGGCCGGACGCTGCGACCGGACGCGGAGGAGGGCACCAGTATGGGCCCGACCCTTGTCGGTAGCGGCCGGAAGCGATGGCCGGGCGCTGGGCCGGACCCGGCCCAGTGCGTCCGGTCAGCGCGTCGGTCACCCCGCTAGAGCCCATTTTGAACTCCAACGGCTCTTTCTCGAGGGGGTCTCTATATATACTTGTTTGGCCGGTATTTGGAGCTCTCTCTTGCACATTTGAACACTCCTACACACTTGTGAGCTTGTGAGACTCCTCTCCACTCATCTCTTCACTCTAACTTCGAATCTTGAGTGAGATTGAGAGTGATAGAAGTGCATTGCTTGATTAGTCTTGCATCTAGAGGCACTTCATCCTTGGAGAAGCCGCGGGATTCTTGTTTTCTTGGGAATTTGCTTGGTTCCCTAGCGGCTTGGAGCAAGAGGCGGTGTTGAGCTCGATTGGAGCTTGTTCGAGGCCACACCGGTGGTGATTGTGAGGGGTTGAGCCTTACCCCGGGAGAGTACGCGAAAGGCATCACTAGTGGATTGCTCGTGGCTTGTTGGACCCTCTCTTGTGATTGTTGCTTGAGCTCCCATAGGGGATTTGGCACCGCCATTAAGCTTGGCAACATCAAGTGAGTGTGTCGCCACAACGGGGAGTAGCGTCTTGCAAAGCACGTGAACCTCGGTGAAAAATCATCGTGTCACTTGTTCTTGCTCGTTGGAGATTTCTCGGTGATCACGGTGATTGGCTTCCACCTCTACACTCCGCGGTGGTATTGTACTCTAACCTTTTTGCATTACTTTCACTAGTATTCTTGTGTAGGTTTGCTTAGTTGAGTAGTGTTTTAGGTTGCTTAGCCTTGTTAGCTCCTAGTGGTAGTTTTAGTTAGATTTGCTTGTCCACCTAGGAGTAACTTAGCGACTTAGCCTTGTGTGAATTAGAGACAATAGAATTGACTTGTGGCTTGCATAGCTAGTCGAAGCATTGCTTAATTGCTACGCCATCTTATTGTCTAACCCGGGTGCTTAGTGTTGTTGCAAGAATTTTTAATAGGCTATTCACCCCCCTCTAGCCATTAGGACCTTTCAAGTGGTATCAGAGCCGAGGCACCGTTTTTAGAAGGCTTAACAACCTACGGTGACAAAACAATGGCTACTTTCCATGTCAACAACACCAAGAAGGCGCCACCTTTCGATGGCACAAATTTTGGGCATTGGAAGTTGAAGATGACCGCACACCTCAAGCAAATCAATAGAGAAGTGTGGGTTGTCACGGAAAACAAGTTTGAGGTTGCAAAGCCAAGTGAGCCAACCGCCGCCGAAGAGAAGAAAATCTATGCCAATGATGTGGCCGTGAGTGCTTTTCATGAGGCATTCAATGATAGAGTATTTGAGCAAGTCAAGTCACTCACCATCGCCCATGACATTTGGAAGAAGCTAGAAGAGTGCTATGAGGGCACCGAAGGTGTCAAGCAAGCCAAAGCCTACATCAAGCTAGAGCAATTCAATAGCTTCAAGATGGAGGAAGATGAGAGTGTGCCGGAGATGTTCCACCGCATGCAAGTGTTGGTGAATGATCTCAATGCACTTGGAGAAGACATCAAGGACACAACCTTCAACATGAAGTTCTTGAGGTGCTTGCCGGAGAGGTTTGAGATGCTCAAGACGGTTTTGGTGAAGACAAACTTGAAGACTTTGACACCAAACCAATTGCTTGATGAGGTGATGACCGATGACTCATTTAGAGATGACTCAAAGAAGCAAGAGCTCATCAACAAGGCTAACAAGAAGACCAAGGATGAAGACAAGAAAGAAGACAAGAAGAGCTTGGCACTCAAGGCTAGCTCATCATCCAAGGGCAAGAAGAAAAAGGAAGAATCAAGTGATGAAGAGGATGGCACTTCTACTAGTGGAAGTGAGATTGATGAGCACATGGCCCTCTTTGTGAGGAAATTGGGCAAATATGTGAAGAAGAGCTACATCTCATCAAAGAAGAACAAGAAGAAGCAACCATCAAAGAAGACCAAGGATGGCAAGAATGAAGGCAACATGACATGCTTTCGGTGTCATGATGGTTGTCACTTGATTGCCGAGTGCCCATATGATAGTGATGATGAGAAGGGCATCAAGAAGGCAAGAAAGGAGAATGATGCCAAGAATGAGAAGGAGAAGAAGCCCAAGAAAAAGAATGAGTCATATGTGGCTATATGGGATAGTGATGGCTCATCCTCTTCAAGTGATGAAGAAGAGGAGAAGAAGAAGAAGAAGGGACAAGCTCACCTTGCCATGCATGACAAGATCTCCCTCTTCGACACTCCTTCATCATGCTTCATGGCTAAGGCCACTAAGGTACAATCTATCACTAAAGATGATGATGATGATAGTGATAGTGATAGTGATGATGAGGAACCTACATACACTAAGGAAGAATTGAAAACCATGCTTGATGATAGCATTGACATGTACAAGGATAGTAGAAAGGAGGCCAAGGGCTTGCGTAAGGAAATAAAAAGCCTTAAGCAAGAACTTGAGGAGCTTCGGGCATCTTATGAGAGTCTAAAGGTAGACCATAAGAAGCTTGAGAAATCTCATTCTAAGCTAGAGAAAGCTCACTCCTCCCTACTAGAAGAGCACAAGTTGTGCCAAGTTGTGGAAGATGTTAGTACATGTCATGCTAGCATCATGTGTGATATACTAGATGATGAATCATCTCCTAAGTGTGACACCTCCACTAGCATTATCACTACCACATCCATCTCTAGTGAGGATACTTGCAACCCTATGTTTATTCATGAGAATGCAAGTTTAAAGAGGGAAGTGAAGGAGCTCAATCACTCCTTGGCTAAGGCCTATGGTGGTGAGGACCGCTTGCTTATATGCTTGGATAGCCAAAGGGCATCCTTGTATAAGGAGGGCTTAGGCTATATCCCCAAGAAAGGCAAGGCCGCCTATGTGACTCACAAGACTCGTTTTGTGAAGAGCAATGGTAGCTATTGCAAAGCTTGCAAGCAAGTTGGTCATGTAGAGCAAAAGTGCATGAACAAGAGGACCAATGTTTCTTCTATCAAGCTTGATAACTCCTATATGCTTGTGAAGAAGAACAATGGTGTTCGTGCTAGGTTCATTGGTACACCATGGATGGGCTCAAAGAAGAAAGCCATTTGGGTACCAAAGGCCTTGGTGACTAACCTTGAAGGACCCAAGCAACATTGGGTACCTAAGAAGAATTGATCTCTTTTTGTAGGTCAATTATCGTGCCGGAGGAGAGCATTGGATAATGGATAGTGGGTGCACTCAACACATGATCGGGGATTCTAATATGTTCAAGTCAATTAGCATCAAGGGCATTGATGAATATGAGTCAATCACTTTTGGCAATGACAAGAAAGGCAATGTGTTGGGATTAGGCAAGATTGCAATTACCCAAGAGAAGAGTCTATCCAAAGTGTTGCTAGTTGATCATCTTGATTACAACCTATTGTCGGTTTCTCAACTTTGTGACCATGGCTATAAGTGTATATTCACAAGTCAAGAAGTTGAAGTGGTTAGTGGTGATGGTGCAAACATGATCTTCAAGGGATTTAGATATGGTGACCTCTATCTTGTTGATTTCAAGTCCAAAGAAGCAAAATTGACAACATGTCTACTCTCACAAGCTAGCAAAGGGTGGTTGTGGCATAGAAGACTTGGTCATGTTGGGATGAAGCAATTAAACAAGTTAGTGAAGCATGACTTGGTTAGAGGCTTGAATGATGTGAAGTTTGAGAAGGACAAACCTTGTGGAGCATGTCAAGCCGACAAACAACATGGCAATGCACATCCAACCAAGAGCATCATGAGTACAAGCAAGGCATTTGAGTTGCTACACATGGACTTGTTTGGGCCAACATCATATTCAAGCATTGGTGGCAACAAGTATGATTTTGTCATAGTTGATGACTACACTAGATACACATGGGTGTTCTTTTTGCATGACAAGAATGATGTGTTTGAGCTTTTCAAGACATTTGTAAAGAGGGTTCAAAATGAATTTGAGACATCCATCAAGAAGATTAGGAGTGACAATGGAAGTGAATTCAAGAATACAAGAATTGAAGAGTTGTGTGATGAGCTTGGTATTGGACATCAATTCTCACCAACCTACACTCCTCAATCCAATGGTGTAGTTGAGAGGAAGAATAGAACCTTGATTGAAATGGCAAGATCAATGCTTAGTGAATACAATGTTAGCCATTCCTTTTGGGCCGAAGCAATCAACACGGCTTACTATTGTAGCAACCGACTCTACTGTCATGGGATGCTTGGCAAGACACCTTATGAGTTGCAAAATGGAAGGAAGCCCAACATTGGATACTTTAGAGTCTTTGGATGCAAATGCTACATTCTCAAGAAAGGCACAAGATTGGGCAAGTTTGACAAGAAATGTGATGAAGGTTTCCTAGTTGGATATTCAACCACAAGCAAAGCATATAGAGTATGGAACTTGGGTAGTGGCAAGCTTGAGGAGGTTCATGATGTTGAATTTGATGAAACCCAAGGTTCTCAAAATGAAGTTGAAAATCATGATGATGTGAGTGGTTCCAACTTGGAGAATGCAATGAGGACAATGGATATTGGTGATATTCGGCCTAGGCAAGTGAATGATGATGATGACACTCCATTGCCTACTACTTCGGTTGATATTGGTGCAAATGAAGCTAGCACTAGTGGCACTTAAGATGAAGATCAAGATCAACAAGCTAGTCCAATTCCTCATCCTAGTCATCAAGTGCAAGTGATGCAACCATCCAACATAGCAAGAGATCATCCAATTGATCAAATTGTCGGTGACATAAATAGTGGAGTGATCACTAGAGGAAGATTAGCATCTTTTGTGCACATCATGCTTTTGTTGCACAAGAAGAGCCGGAGAACATTGGAGATGCACTCAAGAAGGAAGATTGGATAAATGCCATGCATGAAGAGTTGAACAATTTCAAGAGAAATGATGTATGGGAATTGGTAGAAAGGCCAAAGAACTACAACGTGATTGGAACCAAGTGGGTCTTCAAGAACAAGCAAGATCAAGATGGAATTGTTGTGAGAAACAAGGCAAGGCTAGTAGCTCAAGGGTATTCACAAGTAGAAGGTCTTGACTTTGGAGAGACCTATGCACCGGTTGCTAGACTTGAAGCAATTAGAATCTTGCTTGCCTATGCATGTGCACATGACATCAAGCTCTATCAAATGGATGTGAAAAGTGCATTCTTGAATGGATTCATCAATGAGTTGGTGTATGTGGAGCAACCACCGGGCTTTGAAGATGAGAAGTATCCCAACCATGTTTACAAGTTGAAGAAGGCTTTGTATGGCTTGAAGCAAGCACCTAGAGTACGGTATGAGAGGTTGAGAGATTTTCTCCTCTCTAAAGGGTTCAAGATGGGCAAGGTGGACACCACACTCTTCATCAAGAAGATTGACAAGGACTTGTTTGTGTTGCAAATATATGTTGATGATATCATCTTTGGGTCAACCAATCAAGAATATTGTGAAGAGTTTGCTAAGATGATGGCCAATGAGTTTGAAATGTCAATGCTTGGAGAGCTCACATTCTTTCTTGGTCTCCAAATCAAGCAATTGAAGAATGGCACATTCATTAGTCAAGGCAAGTACATCAAGGATATGATCAAGAAGTTTGATCTTCAAGATGCCAAGTCTATGTCAACACCAATGGGCACCAATGGAAGCTTAGACCCCGATCCTAGTGGTGACATGGTTGAGCAAAAGAAGTATAGGTCCATGATTGGAAGCTTGCTCTATGCAACCGCATCAAGACCGGACATTGCTTTTAGTGTAGGCATGTGTGCTAGATATCAATCCGATCCAAGAGAGAGTCACCTCAAGGCAACCAAGAGAATTATTAGATACTTGAAGGGCACTCAAGATGTGGGACTATGGTATCCAAAGGGATCCAAGTTTGATTTGATTGGATATTCGGATTCCGATTATGGAGGATGCAAGATAAATAGAATGAGCACAAGTGGCACATGTCAATTCCTTGGAAGGTCACTAGTATCATGGTCTTCAAAGAAGCAAAATAGTGTTGCTCTCTCTACCGCCGAAGCCGAATACATTAGTGCGGGAAGTTGTTGCACTCAATTGCTTTGGATGAGGTCAACATTGAAGGATTTTGGATTCAAATTTGACAAAGTTCCATTGTTTTGTGACAATAAAAGTGCTAGAAAGATGACTCAAAATCCGGTTCAACATCCAAGAACAAAGCACATTGATATAAGGCACCACTTCATAAGAGATCATCAACAAAAGGGTGACATTTGTATCATGGGCATTGGCACCGAAGATCAACTAGCCGACATATTCACCAAGCCACTTGATGAGAAGAGGTTTTGCATGCTAAAGGGAGAATTGAACATTATCGACTTCTCCAACTTGAGTTGATGCACCCCACTTATATGACATGCCTCTCCTTCGACAAACACCCAAGGTAAAAGTTGGTTGTCATGGCATTCATACTTGCTAAGGACTTGTTAGTGCATCTAGACATCATGCAATTTAATAGGCTCATTCATGGTAAATCAAATGATTTCAATGTATGTGTGGCACCACTATTGCTTTGAATGTTTTTATGAACTAGTGGTGGCATATGACATGTTTATGTGCTTGCAATCCTAGTGTCAACTCTAGAAAATGAGCTATTGATGTGTATTCTAACATGGTGCAAGATAACCCTTATCTTCATGAGGTGTGAAAAAGCTTGTCCTTGGTTCAAACTTGAATACATGGAAAGGCAAGTGATCTAGATGAGACCACATGTGATACTTTGATTGACTTGATTTCTCTCATTTACACCTTTTTGGTGATTGTTGACAAAGGGGAGAAATAAGTCACAAAGATGTTGGAAAGGATCACACAAATAGGAGGAGCAAGCTCATAGACTATTTGTGCATTTGTATGTGCATGATCATAATGAAATGTGCATTGGCAATCTAAATTCAATATACATGATTGCTTGATGTATGCTAGCTTTTGAAAAATTGATTGGTGTATTGACCAACTAGCATGCATAGGATGTATCTAGACAAAGCTCACATTTTAAGCCTATAATGTTGATCTCATGGGGTATGTTGAGTTTTTGATGAAGTCTAGATACATGATGCTAAGGACTCAGATGGTTTCACGCTTCAAAGGTCCAATTTCTATAACTTTAGCATCTCTTTTGGTATTAGTATCTCTCCCCATGATTTCTATCCAACATATGTGCCAAAATTGAACCAAACACATGGAAGCACATATGTGTGAGGGCGCCACTACTACCAAAACCGAACCTTGAAATGATTGTCCATTCCTTGACTTTTGTTCAAAACTCTAATGGGCAAGCAATTCAAGTTAAATTGAATTTATCTCTTATCTTTGTGAGTTGGTTGTCATCAATTACCAAAAAGGGGAGATTGAAATCTCATGTTTGGTTTTGGAAATTGATGGCGACACTTGTGGACTAATCCTTTGCTCTAAGTATGTGACTTTAGAAAGGATTAGGTGGATGACAAGGTGCATGATGATCATGAACATGGACAAAGTCGGTGGACTTGATGGATCGTCAAGCTCGGTGATCGGCTTGAGAGGAACCCGGGAGATCAAGGCAAAGGTATACTTGATAGGGTTTTCCTTTTGGTAATCAAGACACGATAGAGCGTGTGATCACATTATAGGATAGATGGCCGACTATCAAGAGGGAATGCCGCGACAATCCTTGCATGAAGTGCTTCTAGGTCCATATCGATTTGCATGATGCATTTAGGACATGAGAGCACTAACTTCGATCTTGCCTAACATCTCGGCGTGCTAACATTGGTGATAACGTGGTCATCTTGGGCGTGTTGGCAACCTATGGCAAGAGGCGAAGCAAGTTGGAAGCAAAGAGCAAAGAAAAGGAAGAAGATCTTTGCTTGTCCGAGGCGGCCGGACAGGAAAAAGTGGCCGGGCCTTGACGGCCGGTCCGTCGCCAGTGCGTCTGGCGAGCACTCGGCGCGCGAAATTGACCCACCGCCGGCCGGAAGCTGGGCCGGATGCTTCCGGTGCCCGACCGGACGCTGCGACCGGGACCAGCGGAGGAGGGCGCCCGGTGTGGCCCGACCCTTGTCGGTAGCGGCCGGAAGCGGACCGGACGGGACGGACCGACCTGTGCGTCCGGTCAGCGCGTCCCGGCCACCCCGCAGAGAGCCCATTTTGAACTCCAACGGCTCTTTCTCGAGGGGGTCTCTATATATACTTGTTTGGCCGGTATTTGGAGCTCTCTCTTGCACATTTGAACACTCCTACACACTTGTGAGCTTGTGAGACTCCTCTCCACTCATCTCTTCACTCTAACTTCGAATCTTGAGTGAGATTGAGAGTGATAGAAGTGCATTGCTTGATTAGTCTTGCATCTAGAGGCACTTCATCCTTGGAGAAGCCGCGGGATTCTTGTTTTCTTGGGAATTTGCTTGGTTCCCTAGCGGCTTGGAGCAAGAGGCGGTGTTGAGCTCGATTGGAGCTTGTTCGAGGCCACACCGGTGGTGATTGTGAGGGGTTGAGCCTTACCCCCGCGGGAGGGGGTGCGAAAGGCATCACTAGTGGATTGCTCATGGCTTGTTGGACCCTCTCTTGTGATTGTTGCTTGAGCTCCCATAGGGGATTTGGCACCGGCCATTAAGCTTGGCAACATCAAGTGAGTGTGTCGCCACAACGGGGAGTAGCGTGCCGGCAAGCACGTGAACCTCGGTGAAAAATCATCATGTCACTTGTTCTTGCTCGTTGGAGATTTCTCGGTGATCACGGTGATTGGCTTCCACCTCTACACTCCGCGGTGGTATTGTACTCTAACCTTTTTGCATTACTTTCACTAGTATTCTTGTGTAGGTTTGCTTAGTTGAGTAGTGTTTTTAGGTTGCTTAGCCTTGTTAGCTCCTAGTGGTAGTTTTAGTTAGATTTGCTTGTCCACCTAGGAGTAACTTAGCGACTTAGCCTTGTGTGAATTAGAGACAATAGAATTGACTTGTGGCTTGCATAGCTAGTCGAAGCATTGCTTAATTGCTACGCCATCTTATTGTCTAACCCGGGTGCTTAGTGTTGTTGCAAGAATTTTTAATAGGCTATTCACCCCCCCCTCTAGCCATTAGGACCTTTCGGCTACGCCATCGGCGACCCGTCCGCCTCGACACACCCCTGGCGGCGGATGCGGCGTGCGGCGCCTCGGCGGCCGTCGTCTGTCTTGGATCGTTGGGACCATCTCCTCGAGATCCGAGGACACCGTCCGCGCTCACGCGTGCCACGGCGGCGCCGCGTCTTGGCTCGCCATCGAGGGCACTTCTTGAGGCAACGCCCGAGGCCGGTCTCTCGGCTCGAGGCCGACTTTCGTGCTTTCACTCGGGGGGATCTCTGCGCTAGCGAGCTGCCGGCGGATGAAGACCAAGGCCGGCGCTCTCCGTGACATCGGGTACCCTCTCCGGCGACCCAGTGTCCTGGTGCTCAACCTCTGCGAGGCCTCAATGGGCCGGTTCGCGCACCTGCGGACTTGGATCACCCGCCGGACACCGTTCCCCACCTTCTGCAGTCCGGGACGACCTCGTCGCGAGGAGCTTCGGATGGGGCCCGTGCCACCCGCCCTGCTCCGGGCTCTTCGTCCTCACCGGCTGCTTTGCTTCCTCTACCTCCGTGCTCGTTCTTTGCTCCACCTCCGGGCCGGCGGGGTGGGGGTGGCCGGGGTGGTCGTCGTCGTCGTCGTGGTGGCCGCGGTGGCGGCGGCCCGGCGGTCTTGGCGTGGCACTCCGGCGGCCACGCTGGTCTGGGCGTCGGCGGGCCCACTCCGCCCCTTGCTCCGCTCCCTGTTCTCGGCGGTGCGCCCTCGACCCCCTCCCTCCTTCAACAACCCATGGTCGGGCGCATCTCCATGTGGCGTTCGAGGGGGCGGGGAGCGGGGCCTCGCGCACTCCCGCTCCAGCCGGCCGCCATGCTACTCGGCGTTCCTCCGTCGCTCCGGCTGGGTCCCCCCACTCGCCTACCCGGTCCCGGCCGGGGTGGAATCGGCGGATCTGGCGCATCCTTCGGCACGATAGGCGACACCGCCGGCGAGTGGATTCTTGACTCGGGGCTTCCTACCACACCACTCCGGGATCTTTGGTATACTCTCAACTCTTCGACCTCCCCACCCCTCTTGCCCTTCTTCTATCATGGTGGGGAATGGTTCTGTCTTCCGGTTACCTGTGGGTTACTGGTCCCTTTTCGTCTTTCGAATGTTCTTGTTGCCCCTCGGATGGTCCACAATCTTCTTTCTATTCGTCGGTTCACTGGCGATAACTCTTGTTACGTCGAATTTGACACTTCACGGTCTTCTTGTGAAGGATTTGGCTTCCCGGCGTCCACTCCTCCGATGTGAGAGCACGGGACCCCTTTACACTCTTCGCCTTCCGTCTTCTGCTGCTGCTCTTGCCGTGACGCCGTCTTCTACCACCTGGCACCGCCGGCTTGGTCATCCTGGCCGCGACGTTTTGGCTCAGCTCCGTCGTAGTGCAGACCTCCCTTGTACTCGTACTCATGCAGAGCATCTTTGTCATGCGTGTCGGCTTCGGCCGTCATGTTCGACTTCCTTTTTCTTCTTCTTCTTCGCGTGCTACGCATGCCTTTGATCTTGTACACGTGATTTGTGGACCTCTCACCGTGCCCGAGCATTTACGGGCTCAAATATTATCTAGTGGTGGTTGATGATTTCTCACATTACTCTTGGACTTTCCCCACTGCGTGCTAAGTGCGAGGCGTTTCCCACCCTCCTCCACTTCTTTGCACGGGTGTCCACTTTCGGTTCGGTCTCACCATCAAGGCCGTCCGGTCGACAACGCGCGTGAGTTCGATAACAACGCCTCTCGTTCGTTCTTCCTCTCTCGGGGTGTTCAGCTGCGCATGTCTTGTCCGTATACTTCTTCCCAGAACGGCAAGGCTGAGCGGATGATCCGCACCACGAACGATATCATGCACACTCTTCTTATTCAGGCCTCTCTCGCCCTCGCGCTTCGGGCCGAGCCTCCCACCGCCACCCACCGCTCAACCGCCTTCCTTCCACCGCTTGCCTGCGCCCCTCCACACCACGCTCTCTTCGGGTTCCCCTCCCTCCCTCACGATCACCTCCGTGTCTTTGGGTGTGCCTGTTACCCAAACACTGCCGCCACTGCTCCTCACAAGCTGGCCCCCCGCTCGACACGGTGCGTGTTCCTTGGCTACTCCCTTGACCATAAGGGGTACCGCTGCTACGACCTTTCCTCCCATCGAGTCCTCCTCTCCCTACGCGTTGTCTTCGACGGTCGGACTTCCCTCTCCTCTTCTTCCACACCTTCCACCTCTGCCGAGCTGGAGTCCTGTTTGCTGACTCGGTGGTTCACCACCCGCCACCTTCCCCCTCTTTCTCACGGTACTCTCGGCTCACTGTTTGCGCCACGCGCGGCCCTGCGTCTACACTGCGCCACGCGACGGAAGGTGCCTGCTGCGCCATGCGCGGCCCGAGAGTCTACCTGCGCCACGCGCGGCGGAATCTCTGGCCACGCCACGGGCGGCCCCGGCTTCCTGCTCGCGCCCGCGCGGTCCCGGCGTCTCTGGCGCGCCACGCGCGCGCCCGCCCCCGTGTGGTGCCCCTCTTGGGGCCGGGACCCGGCGTGGCCGGCGGCGCAGTGTACGTTCGTCCGCGCGCCCGGCTCCGGTGCCTCCGAACCGGCTCCGGCTCCTCCACCGCCGCCTCCACCACGGCGGTCCGGTGGCTATCCGGCGGTCTACCACCCGCCGATCGTCAGTAGCGACCCCGTCACACTCACCCGATGGTGACTCGCCATGCGGCGGGGTTCTCCGTCCTGCGGCCCTCTCCGCCACCGAGGGCGATCCGCCGGTCTCTCCGCTTCCCTTTCCTCTGTCCGCGCTGCCTTGGCGGATCCTAATCGGCGGCGGCGCGATGGAAGAGGAGCATGAGGCTCTTCTTGCCAACCATGTGGGACCTTGTGCCGCGTCCGTCTGGTGGCAATGTGGTCTGAGCAAGTGGATATGGACACACAAGCGTCGGGCGATGGCGGTCCGGGCGGTATAAGGCTCACTGGGTCCTCGAGGCTTCACCCGGCGCCCGGGGTTGATTATGATGAGACTTTTTGGTCCGGTGGTCAAGCACACTACATGCGCCTGATCCTCTCACTTGCTCTCTCGCGCTCTTGGCGGTGCATCGGTTGGATGTTAAGAATGCATTCCTACATGGCACCTTGTCTGCGAGAGCGGTTCTTCTGCGATCGGCCAAATAGGGTTTAGCCGACCCGGTCGGCTTTGATCCGGTTTGCCGGCTCAACAAGTCACTATATGAGGTCTGTGCAGGCTCCCCGTGCTTGGTACTCCCGGTTTGCCACCTTCCTTCTCACTTTGTTCCGGAGGCCAAGTCGACACTTCTCTGTTCGTCTATCGTCATGGAGCCGAGGCTTGCTTACACCTACTCTATGTTGATGACATTGTCCTCCACGACCTCCGGTCATGACTTCTTCTTGGCGTGTCATCTCGCCCCTGGCCCGGGAGTTTGCCATGAAGGATCTCTGGTCCCCTTCACCACTTCACGGGGGGGTTACTGTGGAGACTCGCCCTTCGGGTTGTTCCGCACCAGCGGCGGTATGCTTTCGGACATTCTCGGCGGCCGAGATGACGTGTCACCCCTGTGCTACTCCGGTTGATACCAGGCGAAGCTTTCTGCGGATGTCGGCGACCCCGTGGCGGATCCTACGCCTTCCGGAGTTTGGGCGGTGCCTTGCGGTACCTCACCTTCACCAGGCGACATCGCGTACGCCGTTCGCCAGTCTGTCTTCACATGCATGATCCACGGCACCACATCTTCTTGCGATGAAGCGCCTTCTCCGCTATATTCGTGGCACCGTTGACTCGGCCGATGATCCACCGGTCACCCTCCACCGAGCTCGTCGTCTACACCGACGCCGACCGGGCCGGTGTCCGACACTCGCCGCTCCACCTCCGGGTATGCGCCTTCCTTGGCGGCAACCTCGTCTCCGGTCGCCAAGCGTGGCCGGTTGTCTCCGCTCCTCCGCGGAGGCGAGTACGGGCTGTTGCTAACGGTGTGGCGGAGGCCTCCGGCTTCGTCGGCTCTTGGTGAGCTTCACACCCCCGACCAAGACCACACTTGTCTCTTGTGACAATGTCGGCGCCGTCTACCTCTCCACCAACCACATCCCGGCAAAGTCACGGCGAAGCATGTGGAGATCGACTTGCACTTTGTCGAGACTTGGTTGCCATCGGCGCTGTTCGGGTGCTCCATGTACCAACCACCTCGGTTCGCTGATATCTTCACCAAGGGTCTGCCCTCATCGACTTTCTCCGAGTTCGATCCGGCCTCAAACGTCGCCCGGTGGCTAGTTGTGGCTAGCGGGGGGCCCCGTGTGTGTTGATTTATTTCATGTCCAGTCTTGATCTCCGCTGCGCCGGTAGTTCAGACTGCGGGGGGGTGTTAGTGTATATGTGTAGAGGCCCATGAGGCTAGGCCCATGTGGCCCATGTACAGCAACTATATTGCCCACCCTCTAGGGTTTGGAGGAATAGAGAAGATTATTCCACTTACATGTAGATATACAACTTTTATTATTTATCTAGACATATTGTATATCTAAATGCATGACAAACTAGGTATCTAGAAATAAAGCCATAACAACCTATAGTTCTAGACAAAGAGTGTATGTACACATAAGTCAAGCTAGAACTTCATCGCAGACTCTAAGATTAACCAAAACCCGTTCCTCATTGACGGTCAACTATTTGCCATCACTTAGTGCATTTTCATTCATTATATGCTACTCCCTCCGTCCCTTTGAAAGTGTCACCCTGGTTTTAGTGCCATCTTATTTGGTCACTGCCTTATTCAAATTTTTTTGCATAAAAGTTATTTATTTTGTTATGACTTATTTTGTCATTAGAGATAGTTTAATAATTATTTAATTAATTTATTATTTGCAAAAATTTTTTGAATAAAAAAGATGGTCAAAGTTGATAGCCAAAAGTCAAAAAAAACGTCATTCTCATAGGGATGGAGGGAGTAATAGTTAGCTAGCTAATAGCTCATATCGAATATTAGCTTGCTAACTTATTAAATTCTTCCTCCATCCCAAATTGTAAGTCGTTTGACTTTTTTATTCTAACTTTGACCACTGTCTTATCAAAAAAATTGTGCAAACATAGTCAAATTTAAGTTACTTTTGAAGAATGTTTATTAATAAAGCAAGCAACAACAAAAGAAATGATATTTTGCACAAATTTTTGATTAAGACGCAGCGTGGTCAAACTTGGTGCCAAAAAGTCAAACGACTTTCAATTTGAAATGGAGGGAGTACCTATTAGCCGGAAGTTATTTAGACACACAACTAATTACAAATTCTACTAAGATAACTATTGGTTATTATTAGCTGATTTGGTCAAATTAGTGAGATAGTCTATTGTCTAGAGGTCCAACTAACAACTAGCTATCTTATTAGCTACACTTGTTTAGATCTAAAAGAGATCATTATTAGCAGATAGTGACCTTAATTAGTTCAGAGACACATTTTTCAAAAAAAAAAAAAAAAAAAATGGAGACAATTCAACTCAAATGCGCACGCACACTACCATTTGGTGAGAGACAAATGCAAAACGATCTCTGGATTGAGGACCATACGATGGCCAAAGGGCATTCTAGAGTTTCAAACTCGGCAAAGAATTATACAGATGCTGGCATCTGCCAAAGCTACCACACCCAGATGGCACTGACGACGCGGTCGGCGACGAACGCGGCGAAGCGGCGTACACAGCTTGCCACGACCACGGCGGGGTCGTCGACGCAGCCCCTGCCACGAGCATGCGCGCATGAGCACGCGTCCACGGCCGCCCCGGCCGCGCCGCGCGCCGGCGAAGCTCGCCCGGCGCCAGAGGCGGGCGAGGCAGCATTCCAGCTGGTCGTCGCGCCCGGCCGTCACCACGACGGCCGACTGCAGGTACGCCGACGCCGCGTGCTTCAGCAGCTGGTTCCGGATGCCGATGTTGGACGCGTCGAAGTCGTGGATGTCGTGGGCCTCGTGGCACGAGTGCTCGCCCCAGCTGCTACCCCAGCGCCACGACTGCTGCTGCTGCTGCTGCTGGGTGGTGCTGATGCTCGCCGCCGCACCCGCAGCCGGCGGCGGCGGCCCCGCATTCGTCACCTCTGGCGCCGTCGCACTGCTCCTCCTCCTCCTCCAGCACGTCGCGGAGGCTCGTGTACTCGATACTGCCGCTGCCCCCGCTCCTGCTGCTACGCCCCATGCTGCTGCACCGGCCCCACGGCCTCGACCGGCGCCAGCTCCCCGCTACCCGTGGCGAGACCCCCAGCGGCGACCCGTGGCGATACCCCCAGCGGCGACGCGTCGGCTGCCTCCATCGTCCTAGCAACGGCAGACAACGTACGCCTCCTTTTTTTCCTTCTGGAATGCAATTTTTTTTTTTGGTCAGGTGTAGCTTGAGACGAGGAGAAACACAAGGCGCGCATTCATCGGGGTTACAAGTGCAGTGAGAGCATCTCTCTCACTGGCTCTGCTTCATTATAGGATGCTTGAACTAACTCTGACCAAGCCAGATATAGCCCTGCATGATACAACTCTGCTCTGCATGCCCTCAGATCAGGATCAACAGCAAGACCAATACACCACAGCTCATGTGAAGCATGTTTAGATCAACTAGAGGCTAATTCATACTCCCTCTATTTCAAATTAAGACATTTTGGCTTTTCTTTCTAGATACATGACTAATAGTTTATAGCTATCTTGAGAATATCTGCACAAAGCATGTAAAGAAGCTTGTATACTGTTAATGTCAAATTACCAGAATCGATCATGGTATTGGCCATCCAATTGGGCAGGTATACTGTTAATGTCAAATGCAAGTCCAGAATATGACTTTTGCCAGGACTCAACACAGTTCAAATGGTTCATGCTATCATTTCAGAATGCATTATTCAAACAGAGAACGGAAACATTTTGCTCAGCAGAACTAACAGGCAGACACCTAAGAACCAGGACAACACCTCAAACGATGTGATCAGCCAGCGCGAGAATCTTGAGGTGCTTCTTCTTTGTCAGCTCAAGGGGGCAGGGGACCAATGAAAAAGGTGCTAATCAGCTCGCCCTTGTTGTTCACGAGAACTATTGTGTTGTCGTCAAACTGGACCTCGCTGCCGTTGCTGCGTCCTTTCTTCATGGCAGCGGGGACGAGCACTCCATAGACGACGTCTCCTTTCTTGACCTTGCCACGAGTCTGGGCCCTCCTTGACAGATCCAATGATCGTGTCCCCAAGCCTTGCTCATTTCTTCCCCATCAAGGACTGTATGCACATAACCCGCTTGGCCCCAGAGTTATCCATGATCTTGAGGTTGATCCTCATCTGGATGAATGTTCTGACCTGCTGAAAATGGGATAAAAACATTTGTTACCATTTATTCCCTTGGAATCCACACTGAAATTTGCAATCTCAAGACAAAACCAATATTCCACCATGCTCATATAGTAGAGTTACACAAAACCTCCTTTTCATTTCATAAAACAAAAGTACTTAGTGTAGGTTGGTTTTCATCAAACTGAACAAGCACAAGAAGAATATCTTGTAATGCAATATAGTTTGTCATAATTCTCTCTGATTAAGTATCTATTTATAGCCCTACTGCAAATGTTGAAAATTGCAAACTCAGGAACCTGAAAAGGGCTCAGATGCTATCAAAGCTGTTGAAGCATTCTGCTATACGAAGCAACTAAATGATAGCCAAATAACTTAATGGATGATGATTGTCATAGGCATTGGGGAAAATGAAAAAGATAGACAATCTTCTATAATCAAACTTAGAATGCCAATGTAAAGTTACCATATATGGATTCAAAGACGAGTAAAATGATTTTCTGACCACCAGTTATGTGAAACTACGAAAATATGTCTGAGGTAAGTACATATTTCATTTTTCTTCAAATACAACCATGCTGAGATATACAAACAAGAGAAAATTACATTCCAAAAGCTATCTTCTTAGTTTCAGACCAGAGCATTTTTTAGGAACTCCTGAATGTTAGCTATAGTTTTCATCAAATGATCAACAATGCGAGAGGTTATACGAACACTGCCCGATAAGAGATGGAGCCGTTGGAGCCTCCGTGGGCGCTCTCCCATCCCGTGCCTCCCTCTTCCTCTTTCACCCAAAAATCCACTCAAATCCACCCAAATCTCCCACCCAACAGCCGAATCCCTGCAGATCCGGCTCCACCTCATCGGGATCCTTCTTCCGAGCTCCCATTTGCCTGTTCGGAGGACCGGGATGGCGCTGCCTTAGTGTTTGCGCGGAGGTGGCGGCCTGTTCGAGGTGCCAGACGCCGACGCTGTCCCGTCCGTCGCCGTGCCGGTGCTGTGGCATCTGATGCCGCAGTCCCCAACGGATCCCGCTCGATGGTGGGCGGATCCGCTGCCCCCGCCGACTTCGCCGCAGGCGTGTTCCCTCCGCCGCCGAGCCGCCTCCGCCACCGACGCTCGTGCAGCAGCTGGTGGTTGCGCCCGCGGGTCCTTGGCGTCGCTGTAGGCTCTTTTCCGCTTACCGCACGCGCCTCCGAGCGCGCCCAGTCGATGCCCCCACCGGAGGTCGCGGGCGTCGAGGCACCGCCGCTTCGTTCGCGCAGGTGGACTGGCTCGCCGATGCCCGAGACGAACCCGGACGCGCGAGCAGCCACCGCTGCCTCGCCGCCGCTGACGACGCATCCTGGGCGCTGCGACGAAGATACTGCAGCTGCCGGTGCCGGCGCGCCTGCCGCCGCTACGACGCCGACCGCCGGATGCGAGCGCCAAGGTGGTTGGCCGCGCCGGGACTCCATGCGCTTGCGGACCGATCGCCGTGTCGCCACGACGGAGCTAGGGGCGGCCGCGTAGTGTCTCCCGACGCCATCCTGGGCCTCATCCCCCGACGCCCGGCCTCCATCTCGCCGGGACGTGCTCCTCATCCCTTCCACTCCGTCGCGGCAAGCCCGCCCGGCCGCCCATCCTGGGGCCTCGGTGGGGAAACCCTCGACGCCGGCATGCCGGCCAATCCGAGTTCGTCCTCCTTCCGCGCCCGGGATGTCGAGGAGGGGCGAGTTGGTGGATGGAGACCGGCGCTCCTTCCTCAGCCACGACCTCAACCGGCAAGTGCCTCTCGCCGAAAGCGCGCCCCTTCTTCCCTCCTCCGTCGGCAAGACCAAGGAGGAGCGCCTGGTCGATGTCCCCATGTCCGACTCCGATGACGAGTTTGAGTTGCCAGCCACCGCCCGCCCGGCTTCCGCATCCGTCACCGCCCGGATAGCCACGGGCGCTGGTCCTCCTCCTCCCGAGGCCATCTCGCTTCCCCGTCCCGTCGTCTCCGCGCCCGGGATGGGTGTCACCGCCGCCAGTGCTCCTCCATGGAGGACCACTCTACACCGGTGGCTAGATCCGCCGAGACCGCTCGTGGTGCGGCTTCGGGTCCGGCAATGGCGCCATGAAGAAGAGCGCGTGTGGCCGCCCCGCCGCGGCAAGAAGATCGCGACCTCTCGGCGGCGCAGCGGCGGCGCCCGTGATCGCCGCAGGTGGTTTCAGGCGCATCCCCGTCCACCCGCGTCGGGACCCCACCGTCCGCGCCCCTCCAGACCGCCACGGCCAAGCGGGAGGTCCCTCTCAGCGAGGTCGCATCGCGCCGGGCCCACCGTCGCCCACACCGCCCGAGGCCCGTGCCGCTGAGCTGATCGGGCGGCCGCTTCAACTGCCCTCTCAACAAGCACGTCCACGCGCGCTGCACCTCCCCGTCGCGATGCCTCCCATCCCTGGCTGAGGGCATCGGTTGTCGCTGCCGAAGGTGCGAGAGGCAAGGGCTGCGTGGCAAGTCGCCCGGCCTTGCCGAGCGGGCCTGGTGCGTTGTTTACGTCGAGGGCTCCACCTCCACGAGCCCTCTGCGGCCTGAATAAACGGCGTGTCCACGGCCCGATCCGTGTCGGAGAGATTCTCTGTCCGGCTCCTCGGCTTCAACGGCGCGGGCGGCGTGGGGACTCTTCCTCGACACACATGCTGCGGGGGCGCCCGGCCAAGCGCCCGCCGTCGTCGCCCGGCGGCGCGCGACGGAGGCCCTCGAGGGTGCTCAACCACGTCGCCCGACGATGATGCCGTTGACCCGTTGGCGCTCGCCGGGTGGCGGTGGGGGGCCGTCACATGGGATGACCCAATGCTCGTCGAGCTTGTGGCATCCATCACCGTCTTGCCCGGGCTACCTTAAGTCGAGGGCGAGGCCCCCTGCGTCCATGTCTGGCTCACTGTTTGTGGGTGCCTCTCCATCGCCCACCGCTCCATGGCCCGGTGGGCGGCCGGTGGGCCGGTTGTCGAGCCGAGTTTGCCACCCCCACTAGTCACCGTCGTGTTGGGCGCTGCACCGAGCACCCCCTCGGCCTCGCCGCCCTACGCTCAGAGAGCTCGGTGTGCTGCGCTTCAGCCCGAGGTCAGGGGTTGACCTTCCGGTGCCTGACGCAAGTGGCACCGATGCTCGTGGCGACGAAGATGGGTGCACTGCACACTCTTCGAGCTCAATGATCGTGCCATCGGTGGACGAGTTCATAGCCGCTTTTGAGAGACCACTTTGGAGCCACCCATACTCTCCACGCCCGGTCTTGAGGAAAACGCGCCCACACCGGGACGCCTGTGTGAGATGCCGAAACGCAGCCAAGACGGCTCGCTACAAAAAGTGGGTCTAGGCGCCATAAGCCGGAGGACCAAGCAAGGAGTGTTATGCTCAAGAAGATGGGGATTGAGGTCGAGGCCGAGCATGAGGACGCGGTCTCCTTCGACGAAGAGTTGCGATGCGCCTTCACGGGGCCTCTTGCTGAGGTGAATATGGAGGGCATGGAGCGCTTCCTTCTAGGCAAGAAGCGGCGCCTCGGGGACCGAGTGGATGTTGTTTGTCCACCCGGTCGGTCGCAGAGCTTGTTCATCATGTAATCGCCCGGTTTATTTCTAGTAGATAGGTTGTTTGTTCTCTTTTCGTTTGTTTGTTTTGATGTCCACTCGGCATCTTGAACTCTATTTGTATTTGGATTTGGTTTTCCTCCTCTTAATGAAAAACGGGTGAATGGCCCGGTCGAGAAAAAAAAAATCAACAAAACATGCTCATAAAGAGTGTCTAGAAGAGTGCCATGTATCGGAATACAGTTTGTGATTGCAACTCAGTGTGTCAAAGAATCTAGTTGTAGTCTTACTGCCATGGCTGATAACAACGCATTAAGGCTACAGGAAAAAGGTTCAGGTATTAATAAAAGATTTTCAACTATTTCAGTTGTATAAACAAGGTCAATGACATGCTGGATGATGGATATCATGGGAAAAATAGAAGACATGCAATTGTTCAATAGTCACGTTGAGAATATCAGTGTCGATCTTATAAGGCTTTGTTACCAGCAGCTTATTCAAAACAGTAAGTATACACGTTTAATGTGAACATAACAACAGAAAGAACAGCTTACCTAACTGATAGCATCACAATAAGGTCTTGTTACTGCTTCAACAGAAGAGTTGGCAGCTCCAAACAAACTATTTCCAAGGCTTCCCATCAAAGTACGCCCAACTAAATAAATCAAGAAGCACTCAGCACTTTGAATTATAACAGCATCCTCACAGGTAGCTATTGAAACTTGAAAGTATAAACTTTAATAAGGAGTAGACAGTCTCTTATGAGCTTATAACTACGCATTGGCTGTGCCTACATAGAAACATGATTCTAATTTCGTAAGCATTTAAATAATAGGGCATGATTGTAATTAACCAACCGACCATGCCTATGTAACTTAGTTGGTCACTAGGCAAACACAAAGCATTGGCAAAATGTGAAGATTGGTTGCTTTCATTTTTTTTTAAAAAAAAAAAGAAAGAAAGAAGAAACCTGTTACTTCTTAAATCTAAGCTCATATAAACTGGATCGATTCTATTATCTGAAGGAAGATGCTACATGACGTTTCCAAGTTATGAAATCAAAAGCTTATTGTCGAGGCCTTTAAACTGACACCTGTTGGACATTTTGACCACAGGGAATGCCGCCATTCCTGCTACCCGGCTCTTCCCTGAGCTTTCCTGCAAACGAAAATGGCGCTTACAATCGAGGCGAACTTGAGCATATACATACCCGGGGGGCGGCTCTAGTATAGGGACATCGGTTAGGGTTAGGGTTTCGGTGTTGAGCTTGAAGGGAAGGGAAGAGAAGGGGTGGTGGTCGGTACTCGTCACCGGCGAAGAGACCAACTAAAGACTCAGCACTGGCATAGGGCGGCCGCCGCCACCCGGCCGGCGGAGAGCGAGAGGAGGCCGAGAGAGAACGCCGCGGCGGGGACTAAGAGGAGGGGGCGTTTGGTGCGATGGCCCTTAGGCCAGTCTCAATGGAGAGTTTCACCTCCCGATTTTCAAGATGTGAAACTTTGGTATGAAATAGACGTCCCCCTCAATGCATAGTTTCATTGCACGGTTTCATAGGCTCAAGGGTCTCACAACCTCTCTCTCATTGCATGGTTTAATTGCATAGTTGCATGGTGAAACTCTATTTGTGTCTCAATGGGGTTTCACACACTTTCCAACGCATGTGAAAAGTGCCCAAAGGTTTCACCATGGTGAAACTCTTTCCTTCTCTCTCCTAGGAGTTTCATGCAAAAAAGTGAAATTTTGCTGATGTGGCACTGCATTTAATGTGCATGAAACACTCATGAAACCCCCATTGAGACGGCCTTAGGAAAATTCGGCTTGCCTTGCCGGGCCAGGCCAGCCCGCCTTCGGCTCTCCTGCAAGGCCAGCCCCGCCTTCTGGCTCTCCTGCAAAAGCTATGCAAATTATTGCTCCAAGTCTAAAGATATTTAGAAATTTTGCATAAATAAGTGTTGAGTGATTGAAAAAAAAAATCATGTCAGGCTGTTATCAAAATAGTTCCGTACAACTTGAAAAATTTTATAGCCAAATGCATGGTGGTGTGGCGAGAAAAGAAAATGAAATTTAAAAATATAATTAAAATAATAGAGCTTTTATGAGAAAAAATTAAGGAATTGTTGGAGATGCTCTTAGATGTTCAAATAGCTATGAGTTTTTTTAATGAAAACATTGTGGTTCTAGTATAACTTTTTATTCTAAACTACTCTATTACCAAAAAAGCATATTTAAGTGGACTAAATGGATATTAGTGTGACTGTAAAAGAAAATAAAAAAATATACCGTATTAACTTAGAAAATGAAATAAATATTAATGAGACGAGTTAATGACGTTGTTAAGAAAATGCTAAACAAGTAGTAGCGCGCCCAAGACCCCCTAAAACCTCTACTACGTACTCTCTCTATTCTAGCCGCCTACAAATTAACTCTCATCCAAGTATATACTCTTCCAACTGTAATAGCCCAAGGCAACAATATTTTGCATGCTATATATAGTTACGTTGCTTGTGATCTCATGAAGAGAAAGAGAATACTATATATATAAAAAAATTTCCCTATCTTATGTTTGGAGGTGGCAGAAGACGATCATCCATGTCTATGTAAACAAGCATCCACGTACCCTCTTCATCTTGGATGATCCATGTTTGAGCACTTGCCATGTTGGTTGAAACAAGTGATCTAGTCACCACTACAATGACACCGATCATCATCCACCGCAACCACATGGGCTTATAAGAGTTTGAAAAGTAGATATACAACATTGGAAGGTAAAATCCCTGAAAACTTGACATTTTCGTATTAGTTTGTAAAGTGATTTAGTTTAGTTTGCATATCTCAACTTCTGTAAAAAGATTCTCATCCCAGGGGGTTGTGATTAGGCTAGTCTAATTAATAAATAGATAGGTTAACGTTAGCTTGCCTACGACTCTAGCTAGCTAGCCCGATCGAGCACATGCATTCTTCTAGCTATACAAATATCTTCAGATTAGACTGTCACATGATAAACTTGAATGATGGTTGTTGTTAGCCAACTGGTTTAACAAAGGTTTAGGATATCAGCATATTGCATCAAGTCTAATAGATAGATTAAAGTTAGCTTGCTATATCCATGCATCTTCCTTGCAGCGACCATTACACTTTATTTTGCAAAACACTTGCAAGTTGTGACACAACTAAAAACATTTTCCTAGCGGTGGTTGCTAAGCCATTTGTAATCACTAAACTGAACCACTGGCTTAGCGTCACCGGAAATTGTGGATTTCCATGGATGCGTAAAATACCGGGAGTGGAAATGACTTTTTTTTTCGCAGCTGTCTCAAGGAACAACAAGTATATAGCAAGCTAACTTAGTAGCCCAAGGCAACAAATATTTTTTCATGCTAGTAGTTACGTTGCTTGTGGTCTCATGAAGAGAAAGAGAATACTATATATAAAACAGATATTTTCCCTTTCTTATGTTTCGAGGTGGCCGAAGACGATCATCCATGTTTATGTAAACAAGCATCCACGTACCCTCTTCATCTTGGATGATCCATGTTGGGCACTTGCCATGTTGGTTGAAACAAGTGATCTAGTCACTACTACAATAACACCGATCATCATCCACCGCAACCACATGGGCTTATAAGAGCGTGAAAAGTAGATATACAACATTGGAAGGTAAAATCCCTGAAAATTTGACATTTTCGTATGAGTTTTTCAAAAGTGATCTAGTTTGCATATCTCAACTTCTACAAAAGATTCCCATCCTGGGGATTGTGATTAGGCTAGTCTAATTAATAAGATAGGTTAATGTTAGCTTGCCTACGACTCTAGTTGGCCCGATCAGTCACATGCATTTTTCTAGGTAGGTTAGGCATATACAAATATCTTGAGATTAGACTGTCACATGATAGACTTGAAAGGTGATTGTTGTTAGTCATCTGGTTTAACAAAGGTTTAGGATATTGGCAGATTACATCAAGTTTAATAGATAGATTAAAGTTAGCTTGCTATATGTCCATGCATCTTCCTTGCAGCAACCATTACACTTTATTTTACAAAACACTTGCAAGTTGTGACACAGTTACAGAAAACTAAAAACATTTTCCTAGCGGTGGTTGCTAAGCCATTTGTAATCTGAATCCGAACCACTGGCTCAGCGTCACCGAAATTGTGGATTTCCTTGGATGGGTAACATACCGAGCTGGAGTGAAAATAATTTTTTTTCGCAGTTATCTCAAGGAATAGCAACTGTAAACATCGTTTCTACTCACGGTTCAGTAAGTGAATTCCCTGTAGACAAGTTTATGCTGCTCTAGCGGATTCCATAGCAACGCCATCACTTATACTTTTGGATTCTAACTAACCCCAAGCAGAGGGGAACACATAAAAAGAGTACAACAGTGTCTATGGTGAGTTAGAGAGCTTAACCTAGCTAGAATGTTGACAACCACCGCAAACCACATGAATGAATATATTATATACTATGTTTGTACGCACTATGAATATTGACAAAAAAGTTGCAACATTTTGAGCGACCAAAAAGTACATTTTGTGAAATTAGTATTCATTTTCCCACCCATAATATGACTAGTGCAGTTGTTTGTCGATTGGGAATACAAACAATGAACCAGATAACAAACTCCTTCCAATTACAAAAATACAGTAGTATGGTCGCATGGGCCATGGCACGACGAAATGGAGGCCAGCTGTCGCTGTCGCTGTCGTATGCGGGGAGTTTTGCAGTCAAGCCCCTGCATGCTACTGTTCAGTGCTGCACCGACCCGAGTTCTCCTTTGCAAAATGTGCTTCTCTTCTCGGAAAGGAGTATA
Source organism: Hyparrhenia diplandra (assembly GCA_015847255.1). Taxonomy (NCBI): domain Eukaryota; kingdom Viridiplantae; phylum Streptophyta; class Magnoliopsida; order Poales; family Poaceae; genus Hyparrhenia; species Hyparrhenia diplandra. The sequence goes on along the minus strand of JADLZK010004506.1, from coordinate 3,754 downwards.
CTAGCAAGTGTCAGTGCCTGCTCGCTGCCGTGCTGCTCCGGCTCCGGCGGATAAGCAAGCTCAGGTCCGACCGCTGGAGGAGGAGGAAGGCCCAGCGGCTGCAGCAGCCAGCCCTACCTCTGCTACTACCTAGTAGGTCTTGGACTCACTTCCCTCGCTCGCTCCTCCCCTTGCTGGCGGCTGGCCGGCCAAATCGATCGATCCATCCCCTTCATCCGGGCTCCGGAGCTTACTTTCAGGTGAGATTGTTACTTCATCCATCCCATCTCCTCCGATTCCGCTTTTCCGCCAAAGATTGGATCGGTCCTCACCTGTTCCTCACCCATCAACATGCATGTAAAAAACACACACATGGATCGATGATTCAGTTGCATCATATTTCCCCTCTCCACTCATATCCTGCTTCCATCTTCATGCTGCATTTATTTCTCCGGAGCGAGCGAGATTCCAACGGATTTTATTTCATGGATGCATGATGTCTGCAACCTGCTGCATCCATGCATGCCTTGCATTGGGGATCCATCGATTCATCGACTTCTTGGATACAATACCCACATTCCGGCGTGAATCAATGCTTCCTAGTAGCTCCGTCTTCTCTTCTTTCTTGGTGATGAGTATGAGTAGCGTCAGGATTTTTTTTTGTTTGTTTTTGTTTTTGCAACCTCTCACTGATTTTATTGGCGCGGTTCCAGCGCTGACTGTCAGTGACTCTTTCAGTCAAGGCCTCCCTTCATAATTTGTCCCAACAACTCTTCAGTTCACCAGATTTGGGGATAAGATTCGATTGATGTTGGTGTATTTACTGGAGCGCCGAATCTTCGTCTTTTTGCACGCTTTTTTCTGACAGCGAGTGTGTGTGGCTCGGCTGTAAATTAAAATCAGCGGTCGCTGTAAAGTTAAACAGCTGGAAAAGTGCCGGCACCGTGATTTTTACTCAAGAACATCCTCTCTCTCTGTGTGTGTCTCCATTATTTTTCCCCCGGATTCCTGTTGCTTTCAGTAGATTCCATTCACAAAACCTCCTGCCTTTTTCACTGATTGGGATTGGAATTGCAATTGCTTATCAATTTTAGTTTCTCCTCGTACGTATTTGTTGCTTAAAAATCGAAATCCGCAGTTCCCTTACCATATTAGCATGATTCCTTTCCCAAAATGAATCAAATCGACCCAATCTCTTCGCTGCTAGATTGGTTTGGTGGCGCAAATGCTGAACCTTTAATTCCAATTCCACCGGTAAATGAGCAGGGTCGACGGCGGCCGCGCATCATCGACGTCGGCAACTGGGGATGAGCGCGGCATGGAGGAGGTAGCAGTACCACCAGCAGCAGTACCAGCAGGGAGGCATGGAGCGCGCCGCCGCCTGCAAAAGCGCCCGCGCGGCGCGCTCGACGGCGACGGGTCGGGGTCGGCGGCGGCCGCGTGGCGGACGTGTCGTGTGGCGCGCCGCGGCCGGCGGAAAGGACCGACACAGCAAGGTGGTCACGGCGCGGGGGCTCCGGGACCGCCGCGTCCGCCTCTCACGGTGCCCACGGCCATCCAGTTCTACGACATCCAGGACCGCCTTGGCGTCGACCAGCCCAGCAAGGCCATCGAGTGGCTCATCCGCGCCGCTGCTGCAGCCATCGACGGCCTCCCGTCGCTCGACTGCTCCTTCGCTCTCCCCACTGCCGCCGACGCCGCCGACGCATCTCCGCCGGGCGCTGGCGACGACACCGAGGTCAGCACCTCTGATACAAGCAAAAGAGCTCCGTGCTCTCTCTCGCCAACGCCCCGGCTGACAACAACGCCGCTGCTCAGCAAGCCAGTCATGCCTACAATGGCAACGCCGGCGCGTTCGCCGAGTTCCTGCAATGCTCCGCCAACGACACAAGCAAGCCAGTGCAGCGGCAGCAGCCGACGCTCGCCTACTACGCCGCGCCGGCCTTATCCTTCGAGACGATGCAGCCCCACCTCTCCTTCCTCCAGGAGCAGCAGCCTCACCACGCAGTTGCCTTCGACCGGGGCACACTTCAGTCCAATGCCGCCGTCGCTGCGCCGCTGTGGCCGACGTCTCAGCAAGCGTGCCTGCTGCAGAGGTTCGCCGCCACTCCGGCTGATGCCACCGGACTGCCATTCTTTCTTGGAGGTGGTGGTGCTGCTGCTGCTTCTCCGGTGCCAGCCAATGCGGAGCCGAGGCTGCAGCTCTGGGACTTCAAGCAGGAACGGAACACCTGAAAGTGGCATTCAGAGCTTGGCGTTTCAGATGGCTAATTCTTGGAGGTGAGAGTTTTATTTCATCCCCAAATCTGCATAATTTCGTTCTGAGCAGCATTACCTTTTCTTTTTATAGAAATGGCAAAACTAAACAGCTCCTGAGTCCTGAATTATGACAAAATGGAAGAAGCTGCAAAAATTCAAAAATAACTAGTTGCAAACTGAATTTATGATCATAGAAAGTGCATTTGAGGTTTTATAATGGTTTCTGAACTAGATGTATAGGATGTACAATCTTGCAGCAATACGTTATCAGAAGTAAAATCCAACAGTGAGTTCACAAAACACGAGTTGAAAATTAAGTATGGTTGGAAACAAAAAGAATTCACTTGCTTGCTCAGATCTAATTAATTTGTAAAACATTTTTTTTTTTTTTCTTGCGAGGATTGTAGAACATGATGATTCATCATTCAGATCCATATAAATTGAATGATCTTCTCAGTTCTCGCTTCTAGCAATGCACTAAGGTGTATCTATTCATTCGACAGCCATCGATTCTCCCATTAAAATCAGCTGGTTAATGGTGCATATTCTTTTTTAGTGATATACTTGTGTTATAAGATCATGCTAGCTAAAAGACTACTGACATCCTGGTCTTCTGTTCAGAAGTTCTATTTCTTACTGTTATTCCTAAGCTTATTCATTAATTTGGAATTGTATTGCAATTTGCAAAGAATTCATGGTATTGCTGAATACATTTGAGGAACAAAAATGAATGCATAACGCATAAGCAGTTTAGTAGTGTTGTCAGTAGATTGAAGTTTCATGAATGGTTTAATCATCTGCATTTCCATGCTTAAAAAAGTAGGAGTCTGGAGCTAAAAATAATAGCCTATCCTAGTGTAAAGAAGTTTCTTCTAGCTAGGGAAAATCTGAATTCTGATACATATTCTTCAGTCTTGGTGTCATGCATTAGTAACCATGCAAGGTGTAGGCAGTTCTCTATGCAAATTTGTTATTTTGATATTTTTTTGTGACTATGCTATGCACGTGTTTCATAAATAGACAAGAGTCTAGAATTCAAAACAAAGACTAAGAAAGAACACCAAAACAAAAGAATCTAAAGGTAACAGAAACAAAATGTAACAGAAAAAGAGTCTATAATCCAAAACAAAAAGAATGCACGTGTTTCATAAACGGAATGATAAGATTTTTGACAGAAGACAACCTTCCCCTAGTTTATGGTTCTGTAACTTTAAATCCCAAGGTCTTCTTCAGTCCATTAGATTTAAAGATGACTTAAGATCATCTTTCTGTGTTTGGTTAGATGCTTTCAGCTGAACTCATGTATGTATCTCTTGTAACTCCTTTTTTTAATTTATAAATGAAAATGACCATAACTGTGGGGATCTCCCCACAGTCTCTTTTGTCAAAAAAAAAAAAAAAAGGTAACTAGGAGCTAAGTGATGGCTGGCACCTAATAAGAGACACTATGCCTAGAACATAGAAGCAAAAGGTGATTGCCATTGGTTGTTAGCAATTAACCGGATGTGCTAAATTA
>JADLZK010004505.1:0-44913 GCA_015847255.1 Hyparrhenia diplandra | reverse complement strand
TCCACTTATAATTTTATCTAAATATATTCATGTGTGATCTGTTTTGAATGATTTATTGAAATAAATTTAATTTGGATTTTTGGTTTTGTGAGTTATAACGTTTTTAAGTTTGGTTCATGGGACTAGGGACTAGAGATTAGTCCCTAGTCTCTCCCAAGTCTTTTTTGAAATAGGGACTAATTGGGACTAAAAATTAGCCCCTAGTCCTCATGTTTGGTAATTTAGGGACTTAAATGAGACTAAAAATTATGCCCCCGTTTGGATGATCTGGATTGTAGAATCTTATAGAAAAAAATCAATTAGCTTCCAAACAAAAAGTGATTCTAGAATTTTGGAGATGAGCTTTCAAGAATCCGGAATCAAGAGATGGGGTGCTTCTAGCTGATTATAACTCCCATTTTATCGTTTTGCCCCTCATCCATTGTTGGCATTGCATGCGGTGCAATGGTATCAATGGAATGCATGAAAAAAAGATGAAATCAGATTCTAGAATCTTGAATCCAAAGCGGATGAAAGTCAAAGAAGTGCACTTATTTATGGATGGAGGAGTATAGAGGTTCCCTATTCTAGAATCTTGTGAATGTGAACTCCCAAAAAAAAAAAATGAAATCAGATTCTAGATTACTCACGGATTTTAGAAATCCAGCTAGAAGTAAGATTTTTTGAAATCGGAATCTCATCCAAACGGGGCCTAGTCCCATGGGAACCAAACAGGGAAATACTTAAAATCGTGGAGCCCACTTTGCTGGTCCCTCCTCACTCACGCATGCGCGCGGGAACCAGGCGTGGGCCCGCCCCTCGACATGAGTGCGGATAGATGTTGTGAGAAAAGACATTCCGGCCAGTAGAACAAGGCGGAACGGAACGGCAATGGCGGGCGTGGGCCCTATTCTAGAACGAGGTGCGTAGGATCTGCGCGGATTCGCATGCAAGGGTGTGGCGGAGCGGGCGGTAGGAGCTTCGCGGCTCGCGTCGCGGGCGCCGTGGAGGAGCGGCGTGTGACATTGTTCACAAGATTTACACTTTTTTTTGCGGAGTTCACATTCACAAGATTTACACTATTTTTGTCCCAGATTGTCGAATCCGTTTTTCGTATTTACTCCCTCCGTCTTAAAATAATTTGTCTTCTTTGACTTTTAGATTTTATGTTTATTTGTTCGTCTTATTCAAAATTTTTGTATAAGTATTATTTATTTTGTTATGACTTAATCTATCATTAGAGATACTTTAATAATAATTTAGCTACTACATTATTTGTATAAAATTTTTAAATAAGACAAACGGTCAAATATAAAAATTTAAAAAGTCAAAAAAGACAAGTTATTTTAAGGCGAGGGAATACGTTAGTAGAAACAGGGGTTTTAGTCCGTTTCAGAGTAATCCCGTTTCCACCCGAAATTGACCCGTATTTATTCCGTTTTTCAAGGCGTTTTTAATCTCCATAAGTTATGTCTAAAAATTTATATGTTCAAAAACATTATACTATAGTAACCTCCTGCCACACTATTTAAAAAAAAATCATCAAAACACATTTCACTCGTCGAGAAGCATAGAAACCTCTTGCCACACTATTTCTGAATAAAAAGCAGAGTAGTATTCTCGATCCTCGTTTCCAAATTTGTGTTGTTTGGATTGGAAAAAAAAAATACTATAGTAGTACAACACCGGTAGTACTCACGTGTTGTATGGAGTGCTAAGTTCTTGTGAGGACCTTGATGTCGCCTAGGAGGCCTAGAGGGGGGTGAATAGGCCTATACCTTAAAATCGACTGTCAAAAACAAGCTGTCGGTACACAATAGGCGCGACAACTGCTGCGTCAAGTCGCGACCGCTTGCCGCGTGAACCGGACCAATGTGGAGACGAGACAGAGACAGGAGACACTTCTCGGCCGCCAGGCGCGGCCGCTTGACGGCACCGTAACTGCCTTGCCTGCGTCTGTCGCACCACCCTCGCCTCGCGGCACGACTTTGCCTGCCCGGCGACAAACACAAACCTGCGGGTTTGAAATCTAAGCAACGAAACTTAGATCGAGTGAATATCCCAAGTTCCCGCACACAAATATATCACATATATCCAATAGAATGTGCCAGGAACTCCTCAACAAAAGTAGATCGGGATGAAACCCTAGCTCACAAGAATAATATGCAAGAATGTAAATAGCACGCGTGAGACAAGGATTTTTCCGTGGTTCACCGTCGCCACAAAGGTGGGGTTCGTCCACGTTGTTGAGGTATCCACAAAAGGATTGGGATTAAGCCACACAAAGCTGTCCCTTCCTCGTTCTCAAGTCAAGGGAGTGAACCCTTGAGATGAGGGGGTGATTTTCTTGATTTTGAGTGAGGTTACAAACCTCCCAAGGCTGCCACACGAAGAGGCAAGCTCAAGGCGACGCCTAGCCGTCTAGGAGCAAGCTCCAAGAGGAAAGAACCCTAGGGTTCGGCCAAACGTGAACCAAATGCTCTTTCAAGTTGGGGAAGTAGTAGATCCGGCCTCCACAAGCGGTTTGCTTGCCTTTTCCCTCAAGATTTGATGGTGGAATCGAAATCTTGGCTTGGGGAAGGAGGAGCAACAATGGAGGAGTGAGAGAGAGCAAGAGGTCTGTTTTTTTCTTTGTCGCGAGGTAGGAGATGAAGTGAGCGGATGACCGTTGTGGGAGGGGTAGGAATGGTATTTATACTCGGCCGGGCCCAACGGTCGGATTAAGTCGCGGCACCGCCGCTTTTTAACACGTGACAGCGCCGCCGCTGCATGGCTTGCTTACTTGCCTCAGATCAGCTGCGGCGCTGCAAAAAAGTGTAAAAAGTGTCTCGGTATCTGCTTTTTGGTACGTGAGGTGATGTTTTTGGTGAAATGGAGGTTTGAGCATTTAGTTCACATGTAGCCAAAGGTCCTAGGATCCCTCTTAATAGTACGGCATGTCCTAAACTCAAGATTCAAAACATAAATGAAATTAAACCTCCATGAGTCTAGGTTGCCATCCGTTGCACTTGAAGGTTCCATCAACATGTACATCATCCTCTATCATCTTTGTCTCATCTCTTAGAGCAAATATATCTTGTGCATGTGACTTGAACCATTTCCACAAATATGAGTTCACCTCCATGGCTTCAAGTCACTCACACTAATGATTTGATCCTCAACACAATATGACTCCTCATAGCTTGATTAGTTCCTCGACTAAATGCAAGTACTCTCTTCTTCACCTTAGCCATGGTACCTCGGTCCCAAGCCAACGCTTGCCCTTCACCTTAAACTTAGTACCTCGAAGCCCTTTCCTTTGCTATCTTCACCTTATCAAGATACACTCAAGTCACATCATATCAAGCAACCATTGAATAACTATTTCTTCAATATTATGATCCTTGCTTGATTATCTTCTAGATATGAATGTATATCAATCAAGCTTCGGTTTGACTCATAGAGACATACATGGATCAACATCAATATGGTCAAGCCAATTCACGGTTCCTTGTATCATATCCATTTTGGCTTGACACTCCAAACACTTACTTCAATCTTCTATTCATGGAAAGCAAGCCATTATAGAGACCGATCCAAGATCATCAACTCATGTCTCATTTGTCGTTTGCCAAACATGCTTGCTCTCACATGATGCTATGATATCCCACAACATATAAGCCATTTCATTGATTCCATTTGCATTGTTGTCTTTTGCTTGAACTAGATTGTTTCCATAATCTTCCAATACAACAATACACAATTTTGCCTTTGCTTCAACACTATGTGAAATACCATCAAGTTTGCCTTGTTGAACCTTGGATATACTTGTTAATACACAATTCACAAGTATATGCAATAGACTTAGTTTCTGTTCAACACTTAGCAAACTTATTAGACCTTTAATTATGTTGTCATTCAATTCACCAAAACCCACAAAAGGGCTAGATGCACTTTCAATCTCCCCCTTTTGGTGATTGATGACAACACAATTAAAGCTTACAAGAGATTGATAAACATTGAGATTTTGAATCCTTTGATATAGCGAGCTCCCCTAAATGTGTGCATTGAAGGAATTCAAATTTTGGCCTCAAATGCCAAATGCACATATTTAAGATGAAGTGTGGGAACTCTCCTATATCTTAGCATCCATGGGGTGCAAGGTGTCACATGATAACCGTGATGCTCATGACATGTCATGCACTCGAAAAAATAAACAATCCACCTGACAAGGCATGAAAGTCACACACTAGCATAAATTGTCCTTAAAGAGCATCAATTTAAACTATCCTTGCACACTCCACACAAAAATTTTGAAAAATCTACAATGCCTCTCCTCTACCCCTTTACAACAACATATCAATCTCACTTTAATATTTCTCCCCTTTGGCATTAATCTCCAAAAGGATCTCTCCACCAAAAGGAAGAAATATGTTGGTAGACAAGTGAGAGCAAGAGTAGGTAAAGGTTTGGCATATAAGATTTCTCTCCTAAGTTCTACCAAACAAAGTATGCAACACTTTAAGCCAAGATTCTTGAGAAGTTAGTATATTTAGCTCATACCTCACTACGATGACAGTTTGAACATGAGACTAACTCACGCCAACACGGCAAGAGGTATGAACCAAATATCTAAAGAAATCTCTAATCGTCACCATAAGAACAGACTCATGATGTGACTCAAAATATTACATCCACATGCACACACTAGCATGTAAGGGCCTAGATGCACAAAGGTAGTACAAAAGTTCATGGAGTAATATACCTTTGTTCTAAGCCTCACAATCTCCACCAAGAAGATGACTTCAATATTTGAATTTAATGCTTTGATGGGAATAGTAATTCTTTCTACAAGATAATTTCATTTGTGCCCATCTCTCATCATCATCATCTTCAAGGAGATAACCCAAGCTTGTGCTTCATTTCAAGTGAAAGTACATTGCTAACTCTTGTTGTCATATTGAGATACCAGCCGAAGACAAATTTCTTGATACATCAAGTTGAAAGATTATCCATCTATACCAATTGAAATATGATCTTCACAATTTTGACATCACTTGAAGAGTCTTCATATGGCTTTATGGAAGGTTTGCAATGTTTTGGTTGTCAACAGATAGCCTGGGGCCATAGGATCAGTATATATACACCCACAACCAAAACTAGTCATTAGAGTTCACAAACCAGCTATGTAAATTTTATGCATGCAGCGGCAATTGCTGCCGCCCTTATGCGGCAGCCTTTGCCGCTGACTCACGAAACAGCACAGTCACCTCACCGAAAATGCCATAACTTTTCACTCACGAACTCCGATTTCAGTGATCTTAGACTTTCTGGAAAGCTTATTTCGAGAGCTATCCATACCAATCAATGGCAAGCCCAAAGATCAACAAGTTCTAGTGTTGTTCTATTGAAAGTATCTTCACAAGTTGATGCCAATTGGAATGATTGCTCATATTCTCATAGTATCACCTAGATAATGCTCATAAAGACAAGAGATAGCATTAAATTGCACAAGCTAGAGTTTCACAACAAGTGACTCTTTGGATGTGGACGGCATGGTGAGTCACTAATTGTAAAACCTCATAACATAGACTAAATTCCCCCTGTTGATAGTGCATACATATATATGTGGAAGGCAAGAACATATGCACTTTTGGTCAATTAAGTCCAAATAAAAAGAATTTAAGCTATATTATGGAGAGTAGCTACTAAAGAGGTAAAAATGCAATCCAAATGAATATGAGGGATAACTTTACTCAATTTGGATTGAATTAAGGTAGCATACCTAGGAGAAACTCATTCTCACCATGAGACTACACAAATCACACCACCAAGGTAGATAGGTCACCACATTGATATGACCATTATGAGTGAGATTTCAAATGATTTGGATAGCCATAGTTCTCACTTGATGAAATGTGGTGAATTAGAGCACTCATGGTCATCGAAGCTCCATATATTAGATCCCTAGTTCTTTCTTTACCTAAAGCAGCCCACATAGAGAGCAAAAGGTAAAATTCATGAACTTTGCAAAATATGAACTAGGAGTTATCACTCTTTGTAGACCAGATCCTGGGTGATCAATGAGATGGATGAAGAGCACTTGATGAGCTCTGGAGAGAAGAAATAGCAATGAAAGTCCACTCTTTAATTATTTTCTCCAACTCTTTCAGATCTAGTTCCACTAGAGGATTGGGGCATTCAACATTTCAACTGGGAGCACTTGGTTTATAAAGACCGAGACCACCTAGAATAATTGTGATGCACTCAAATTATCCAAAGGAACTATCTATCCTCCTTTTCCATGTGAGGGACTGCACATCATACACTTGAAGGAAACCAATAGTCACACAAGATTTAGGCCAAGCTCCCCCTAAATTTGTGCATACAAGAGTACACAAAGTCCACTTGAGCATACTAACAATTTGAGGTCAAGGGAGAGGTTAGCACTATATTCCAACTGGTTTCAAACTCCTTCAAGCTGCTAGCACTCCAATAGCTTCCCGGTTTACTTCTTGATCCAACTTGTTGTAGTTACTTGTTGCTTGCTTGTATTCATTTGCAACTTATTTGGACCCTTATGTGATTAGGGGCCTCCCCTACATCCATGCCTGATTCTATTGGTGGGGCCGGCACTTGCCATGTTAAGTGCTTGACGACGCTCACTTGCTCACTTGTCCATCAAGTCAACATGAGTTTTTCACTTTCATAAAAACTCTTTTAGATCAAACTGAAGCTTCATAATTGCGATGAATCTTTCATGACCAGCTAGAGAGCCAACTAAACCTTGTTGATGCAATGCAATTCAATTCCATTAAAACAGTTTTTCAGATTACATCATCGTCGGAGGAAACTTCATATCTCTCAGACCACTAGCTCAATATGCATGAAATTTGGTAGAGATGTTCATCTATGAGTCCTCTAACTTCTCTAAAAGTTTCAGCCCATTTGTACTTCATTTGATCAGTCAAAACATTATTCTACCAATATTGCTCAAGACTGAAACTGCACTGTTGAAGCTGACATAAATCAACTCAAAACTGATTTTCTTCCAAATAAATCTTCATGTCAATTGTTCAGCAACAAGTACTATACATGTATATCATGCTCACAAAGTTTTAGGTCAACTCATCAGTGTTTGATCTTTGAAACTCATGCTTGAAGACAGCCAACTCAAAATTCTGAATTTCTGGACAGATTTGATGATTCACTTCATTGCTCTTCTTCTTGTCCAATCTTGAGGTGAATTTGGTTGAGAATACTCACAAGATGTTATATCCATTCAGCCCTCTTATCAAAAGTTGCAATCTTGTGAATTTCTCCAATTTAGCTCATCCAATTTCAACCTCAAACTTGATTTTGCCTAATCTCAGATTTTGATCTCGTTGGCCTCTAGCAAAACTCATCTTTCTTTTAGGTGAAGAGTAACCTTCAAGCTTGTGATATATGCAATTTGATAAGCACAACCTCCTATGAATTTTCTGTGAATAAGCTCAAACACAAGAGGTCATTAGTAACACAAGCACTAGCTTCTCATTTAGTAACCCTTTATATGTGTGGAATGCAAGTAGGTCACTAAATAGAGAAACCTCATAACATGGACTAAATCTCCCTTAAAGGCTCATGCATATTCTTTTTGAGTGGAATGGAGATGTGAATATGCATGGTTGGTCATTTAAGTCCAAAGGGCAGATTTAAGCCATATTATGGTGAGTGGCTAACATAGACACATCAACTCCAAATCAACTAGAGAGAGAACACTTCACATGGTTTTGGATTGATTGCCTTCATATGATAGCACACTCCATTTGAGGAACACATTCTCAAATAGTGAGACTACAAAAATCACTTAGAGAAAAGATTAGTCTCACAACTCTAGTCATAGAGTAAATTCCCTTTTGATAAGTGCTCTAAGTATTTGAATTTCTCACATAGCACTTTATTCATTTAAGAACTTGGGATTTTCGCTCTATGTCTAGGTCATGGCAACAATAGAATAATTAAAAATGAAATATGCATGCCAAGAGATACACACAACCATGTGTACTATGTAGATGCCCATAATATGAAAATGAGAATTTGGCAATCTACCATATGACAAGATTCCATGAAGTAGAAAGTTCTTGAGTTGTGAGTGATCAATGCCTTTGCTTTACTTGAGCATGATTCTTCATTCTTGGCCTTCTTCAGATTTACTTATATTTCTCAATGTGAAAACCAAGATTCCAAATCCTTCAAACCAACTCATTGTATGTATGAATGAAGAAAAACTTTCTTCAACTTGAGATTCTTGATTTGAAGTCCACGGAAGAAGCTCAAGTCATCTATGTTGCTTCATGAAGATGATAAATTCAATTCCAATCACACTTTTCTTTCATGAACAACCAGCAAAGAATATCCTCAAGTGCTTCATTTACCTAAGTGGCTACACAAGACACAAAGGAGTAAAATTTGAACATAACTTGCACTTGAGATTTGGTTGTCACCACCCTTCTTGAAAGTAATGAATGAGACAATATCTTCATCTTCACTTTGCTCATATGAAAGTTGTAGGCTTTGTCCTTGAATTGAAGTGGAATCGATTGCTGCTGTCTTCACGGTAGCGGCACTTTGCCGCTCTCGGCGCGGCACTTTGCGCTCTGTAATGTTGCGATGAGAGGTCTGCAGGATGCACTACATCGAGCTGTCGGTGAATTTGGTGCAGCAACAACTTGAGGATCCTCCACTTCATTTGGTGAGATCATCTCAACCATTTAAGCTTCCTTAAGTGTCAACTCTCCACCATTATCAAGATTTGATCAATTCACTGAAAATGGATCACTTCACTTTGAAAAGCAGACCACTTCATTGAAAATCAGAGCAGTGGAAGAACCATTCATAACTTTTGATTCCCAAATGCTATGAAGGTCAATGAGCACTTGTTGGAAAGCTTATGAGGTCTAGTTTGCAATGCCACCAGTGGTGATCTGTTTGCAAACTCCATTTTGGCTGCAAACCACTTTTGGTACAGACTGATCAGAAATGTCTGCAGTCTGTCAGAAGGTCAACTTCAAGTGCAAAACTGTATCAATCTACAATATTCCTTGGTACATGCTGCACATGGTATGAAAGCTCATCAAGTTAACTTTCAAACCCAACAAACGGATTGTCATTTGCATTTCCCAAGATGGAGTTATGACCAGATCAATACAGACTGCACGGAGAGGACCAATCAGCAACACAAGGTGGTTCTTCCATACCTACAACATGAATAAGATCTTGCTCTACTAGAGAGCCATTAAAAAGCATCATATGGCAAATGATTCATTTAAACTAAAAGCACTCTAGCCACTCCTAATAATTCACAAACACACAAATATTTGTGAACTACTAGAGACTACACAAGTCAAATGGCTAGCTAAGAAGGGTTAGGTACTAGTTACCGAGGTGAATATGAAGTTTGAGATATTTCCATTGATTCATCTTCGGGTCAACCATATAAGAGAATATAATATGAATTGATTGATAGCTTGAGTGAATATTTTCAATTAGCTTGCTCAAGCACCCCGAAGCTTCATATCACCTCCAAGTACCTACAACACTCATCAAGCACAACTTGGTGGCACCCAAACTAAGTTGGGTCCATCAAGGTTAGTCACAAGAGACTTAGGCACCCAAATGGCCTTTGTGCTAGCACGTGGTGAACTAATCACCTCTCTAGCACAAGTGTCATTTTTGGGCATCCTAAGCAAATTTGAATTAATTGACAAGTTGAGCTTAGGAGTGTTACCCATGGGACAATCCTTACTTAAATGTCCCTTTCCTCTACATGAGTAGCATAGGCGGCTCTTGTTGTTGTTAGCCTTCTCTTTTTGCATTTTGCTTGCTACCTTGTAGATGAACTTCTCTCTTGATGATGACAAGCCTTCACTTTTCTTGTTTGGACATGATACAATCTCATGACCCTTCTCATTGCATCCATAACACTTCCTCTTGTTATTTCTTGTCTTGCTCTTTGGAAGTGTGGCTTGCTCATCAACCTTGTTGGAACACATAGAGGCACTATGTCCCATGTTGCGAGTACTTGGCATGAGCCATCTTCTTCTTCTTTTGGATCTTGCTCATGCCTTTCCTCTCTTTCCTCAAGGGGCAATCTTTAACATGGTGATCTTCCTTCTTGCACTTGAAGCAACCGGTGAGAGTCTTCTTTGATTGTTGTTGCACCTTGGTGACCTTGGGGACATTGCTGATCTTCTTAGGTGCGGCACTTTGCCTTGTCTTGCCTTGCCCGCATCTGTTGTGCACTGAAATGCTACATTTTGGATAGCTTGCACTTCTTCAAATGTCCCCTTCACTTTGCTTTTGTTGGACTTGTGACCTTTTGTATGGGGCTTGCTTGCATGCATCGGTTGATCCCTTTTCAAGCTTCTTCACCATGTCTTCACGGTTATCTTGAGAAGGTTGAGCATTGCATTTCCCCTTTAATAGAATCACGTCCCTTCTTAGCCTTTCAACCTCTTCCTTGAGCTCTTCATTTTCTTTAGTGATAGAATCATCACAAGTTTCTATAATTACTTGCTCATTGGAAGGTTGGCTTGCATTTGTATTGGCTTCTTTTATGTGTCCAAGCTCATCATTGGCCATTCCTTTGAGCCTAGCAATCTCCTTTCTCATAGCTTCCATATCAACAAGGTTAGTGGCATAAACATTCAAATCAAGATTAAAGCATTTTCCACAACCTTGACTAGTGGAGGGAGTAGAGGTGTCCTTTGCATTAGAGGGCTGTGAGGTGCTCTCCCTAAGATGACTATGTTGCAACTCAATCTCCTTGTGCTTTTCAACTAAGACACAATACTTATCATTGAGTGCAACATTAGCCTTAGTTGTGAGAACATGTTCTCTTTGCTCTTCGGCCAAAGCCTTGTGCAAAGAGTCCACCTCACTTCTCTTTAATGCAAGAGCTTCCTTATTAGCAACATACAACCTTTCAAGCTTGTCAAGTTGTTCATCTCTAGTTGCTAACTCAGCTTGGGTACTCTCTAAATCCACCATTAGTTAGAAAGAAAGACTCTAGTTTTAGAATCTAGGTTCTTGATGAGTGTAGCATACTCTTCATCATCGCTAGATTCACTATCACTAGAGCTATCACTAAGATCACTACTAGAGATTTCACTAGGAGGTGGAGGAGGTTTGGCTTTTGATTTTACCTTCTCACCTTTTGCCATGAGGCACACATGAGATGTGGCATAGAGAGTTGTGCCTCTAGGTGAGATGGATTCATCATTTGGCCTCCACCGATCACAAGCTTCTTCTTCCTTCAAAATGTTAGTCTCACAAGAACTAGAGGAAGTAGAAGTACCACATGTAAAAATATTGTTCTCACCAACCATTTCATTACCATCCATTAAGTCATGTGTTGGTGAGGAAGTGGATGTGGCATGATCAATTATGCCCTTTGGGAGAATCACTTGAGGCTCATCATGTGTCGGTGAAGTTGAGCACTCCTCAAGTGGTTCCTCCAATGAGAGGTTGCTCTCATCACATTTGGACTTGCCATATCTTTCTTTGAGTGCGGTCCAAATGAGGTGAGCATCATCAAGAGGTTCACCATCTCCAAAAAAAGACGGCATCTAATACATCTTCACTCAAAGCACTAAACAAAATGTTAGCGGCTTGAGCATTGTATTGTAAGCATTTCACTTCCTCTCTAGATAGATATTTTAAATCATCACTAGGAGGTGAAATGCTCACATTTACAATGCTCTACATGAGGACCAATGGCCCTAAAAATATCAAAAATGCAATAGCGAGACCAAGATGCATAGTTTGAGCCATCGAAAAGTAAAAGTTCTAGAGATACCTCCTCACTTGTCGACATCTTTCTCTCAAGGCGGTTAAGCCCGAAATTGAGAGCCTAGCTCGATACCACTTGTGAGGACCTTGATGTCGCCTAGGAGGCCTAGAGGGGGGTGAATAGGCCTATACCTTAAAATCGACTGTCAAAACTTCGCAGGCCGTCGGTACACAATAGGCGCAACTTTGCCCGTCAAGTCGCGGCTGCTGCCGCGTGAACCGGACCAACGAGCGAGACGAGAGAGAGAGACACTTCTCTCGGCCGAGCGGCGCGGCTTTGCCTCGCCTTCGCGCACCTTTTGCCTCGTCTGCGCGGCGGCGCCTCGCCTTCGCAGCGGCACCGCCTCACTGGCGGAACAAACACAAACCTGCGGTTTGAAATCTAAACAACGAAACTTAGATCGAGTGAATATCCCAAGTTCACGCACACAAATATATCACATATATCCAATAGAATGTGCCGGGAACTCCTCAACAAAAGTAGATCGGGATGAAACCCTAGCTCACAAGAATAATATGCAAGAATGTAAATAGCACGCGTGAGACAAGGATTTTTTCCGTGGTTCACCGTCGCCACAAAGGTTGGGTTACGTCCACGTTGTTGAGGTATCCACAAAAGGATTGGGATTCGCCACACAAGCTGTCCCTTCCCTCGTTCTCAAGTCAAGGGAGTGAACCCTTGAGATGAGGGGTGATTTTCTTGATTTTGAGTGAGGTTACAAACCTCCCAAGGCTGCCACACGAAGAGGCAAGCTCAAGGGCGACGCCTAGCCGTCTAGGAGCAAGCTCAAGAGGAAAGAACCCTAGGGTTCCGGCCAAACGTGAACCAAATGCTCTTTCAAGTTGGGGAAGTAGTAGATCCGGCCTCCACAAGCGGTTCTTTGCCTTTTCCCTCAAGATTTGATGGTGGAATCGAAATCTTGGCTTGGGGAAGGAGGAGCAACAATGGAGGAGTGAGAGAGAGCAAGAGGTCTGTTTTTTGCTCTTGTCGCGAGGTAGGAGATGAAGTGAGCCGATGACCGTTGTGGGAGGGGTAGGAATGGTATTTATACTTTCGGCCGGGGCCCAACGGTCGGATTAAGTCGGCACTCTTGCCGCACCTAACACGGCACCTTTACCCGTTGCCTTGCCTTGTGCTTGCCTCACTTACGCTGCGGCACCTTTCTTGCGCCGCCAGAAACGACAAAGTGTAAAAAGTGTCTCGGTGTCTGTTTTTTGGTACGTGAGGTGATGTTTTTTGGTTGAGCCGGAGGTTTGAGCATTTAGTTCACATGTAGCCAAAGGTCCTAGGATCCCTCTTAATAGTACGACATGTCCTAAACTCAAGATTCAAAACATAAATGAAATTAAACCTCCATGAGTCTAGGTTGCCATCCGTTGCACTTGAAGGTTCCATCAACCTGTACATCATCCTCTATCATCTTTGTCTCATCTCTTAGAGCAAATATATCTTGTGCATGTGACTTGAACCATTTCCACAAATATGAGTTCACCTCCATGGCTTCAAGTCACTCACACTAATGATTTGATCCTCAACACAATATGACTCCTCATAGCTTGATTAGTTCCTCGACTAAATGCAAGTACTCTCTTCTTCACCTTAGCCATGGTACCTCGGTCCCAAGCCAACGCTTGCCCTTCACCTTCGCTTAGTACCTCGAAGCCCTTTCCTTGCTATCTTCACCTTATCAAGATACACTCAAGTCACATCATATCAAGCAACCATTGAATAACTATTTCTTCAATATTATGATCCTTGCTTGATTATCTTCTAGATATGAATGTATATCAATCAAGCTTCGGTTTGACTCATAGAGACATACATGGATCAACATCAATATGGTCAAGCCAATTCACGGTTCCTTGTATCATATCCATTTTGGCTTGACACTCCAAACACTTACTTCAATCTTCTATTCATGGAAAGCAAGCCATTATAGAGACCGATCCAAGATCATCAACTCATGTCTCATTTGTCGTTTGCCAAACATGCTTGCTCTCACATGATGCTATGATATCCCACAACATATAAGCCATTTCATTGATTCCATTTGCATTGTTGTCTTTTGCTTGAACTAGATTGTTTCCATAATCTTCCAATACAACAATACACAATTTTGCCTTTGCTTCAACACTATGTGAAATACCATCAAGTTTGCCTTGTTGAACCATGGATATACTTGTTAATACACAATTCACAAGTATATGCAATAGACTTAGTTTCTGTTCAACACTTAGCAAACTTATTAGACCTTTAATTATGTTGTCATTCAATTCACCAAAACCCACAAAAGGGCTAGATGCACTTTCGATTCTGAACTTCGTCTTTGGGAAAAAGGAGTCTGTATCTGTAGGAGTACTGTAGTACTGTAGGCTGTAGGCGTCCGTCGCTCGTTCTCGTCTTCCCAGTCGATGCCTCGTCATTCGAGACGGGCATCCATCACGGTGCAGGTGCAGATGACAGAGCACTGCGCGGCCTGCACACGTAGGCCCCTATCTGGCGAAGGATTAGCATGCAAGGGTGTGGATATGATCGGCCACGTGTCACGGTTATAGAGGCGCTTTGCGTGGGGGTGTACACCTAGTCACGCCGTCGCAAGAAAAAAGGCGCCGCCCTAATTTTTCGATGCGACGGTCGTGTCGCCATTCGCCGGAGTGCACCGGCCGGCCCTCGCCATGGTCCTTCCGCGAGGCCTTCGCACTCAAGAACTCTGATTTTTCTTTTTTTAATCACGTGGGCAAAACTTGTGACTAGTCTTTCTCCCTCGTACTAACTCCAAATGTGATAGTTTTTTTTTTCTATTTTTTTAAAAAAGGTCAGTATCGGATATTGTATTCTTCTTGCTATTACTTTTGTCATGTTTTATTGGAAACATTTGAAATTTGAATTTCAAAAATTACCACTTCGCACAACATTTTTGGAGCATCTAATGATTTCGTGCGGAAGAAGTCAAGCACATAAAAATTGTATAACTTCTTAAGATGTACCTTCCGTTCGAAATAATAGTTCGTTTGACTTTTTTGACCCTAAGTTTGACCACTGCGTCTTATTCAAAAAATTTGCACAAAAACAAGTCAAATTTAAGTCATTCTTAAATACCATTTGTTAATAAAGCAAGCTATAACAAAATAAGAGATATTTTGCATAAATGTTTGAATGAAACGAGTGGTCAAAGTTGGGGTTGAAAAAGTCAAACGAACTACAATTTGGAACGGTTTAGTAAACCTTTATATTGGCCATTTCTTCATCCGACGATGTCGCGGTAACATTGTTCACAAGATTTACACATATATCTCATATATAGTTGATGAAACTAGGAGAGAGATTTCTAAGATTTGTGACCAATGTCACTAGCACTATGTCGGATGGGGAAACAACCAAAAATAAGAATTGTAGATCTTGCTAAGTTATGAAACTCTCGGTTTCAAACTTTTTTGTTTTGACATTACTCCATCTTATAAAGGAAAACTAGGTCTCAATTTTTAAAAAAATAAAAATTGAAATTTAAATATTTTAATTGACCATGGATGCGAAAAACCACCAATACAACGATTGTTCAAATATCCATGAAACTTTTCTAGTTTACATACATCCTTTTGATTTGGGATTTGAGATCATCATGTCATGGAAAACAAATGTACCAACGGTTTGAAAACATTTATCTTACGGGACTCGCACTTGGATAGCGCGTCGCCCATTTCCTTCGCTCTACCTCGCCCGCCGGCCGTCTCACTTATAAATCACCACGTCTCCCTACATCGGACTCACGACTTTTGCATTATTGCCGCTCACATCCGAACGCCGCTTGCTCTTTACCCGGCCGTCGCCGGTGACATCGACGGGATGGAGGAGGGGCTTCAAGTGGAATCGCCCGTGGACTTTGCTACTAAGAGCTTCCACAAAAAAAAACCCTGTCGTGACGCCAAGTCCACGGCCATTCCACTTCATGCCCCTCCGATACCGTCCGCGTTCAAATGCACGCGCGCCGATTCTAGTCTTTCTTTGGCAAGTCGGTGGCGTTGTAGTCTACATCCACTCGTGAGCGCCGGGTGATTGGGTGGCTGCGATGTGCCGTGCCGACTCCGTGTCCAACCCACACGGGACGTCGCCCGTCGGCACACCACAAAGCACCCGATCTATAACACCCTAATTTTGCATTTTTGAAAATAGAGTCAAAATAATTTAATTATGTATTTTGGTGCTCATGAAATATAGAGAAATAATATTTTTCATTTAAAATAAAATTTATATAAGGCTAGAAACATTTCTCGCTGCATTCATGCCTTTGCATTTATTTTTAGTCACCGGCCCACTCTCCTTTTCTTTTACTCGGCCATTATTGACGTGCCGGTGCTTGCTTCCCGATCGAAGAAGTCTCCCACGTATGCCGATGCCGGACGCGGAGACGACCTGGCCCGCACAAGACGTGCTCCAACCCCGGCCCGCCCTCGACGCGCGATCTGCAGCTCCTCCACGCCGCCCGCACACGCCGCATCGCCGCTGCCATCTCGCTTCGCCCATCGCGGTCAAAAAGCGAAGCCACCGAACTCGTGCGCCATGGCCGGCATGGCCAAGGTCCGACCGGCCTCTCGCACCGTCCCTACCATAGAAAGGCGGGCCTTGGCATCGAATCACCACACCGGGACCTCGCGGGCTAGCGGCCGCCACTGCCCTCCTCTTGCGCATCACGCCATCTCCTAGTCGCCACGGCAACCAAGGAACACCGCCGCCGTCGATCTCCGATGGGCGAGCTGCGCGCCAGAACAAACCCGCCGCCATGGGCACCCTCACCCCGAGCTCGCCGGAGTTCTCCGACCGATTCTCGTCTACCCTTGTGCGTCGTCGCGTTTTCTCGAGACGAAACAGACGACGAGGGCACCGCCGTAAGTTCCGTGGTGAGCTCATCCATTTCTTTACTACCTTTTATCACCGGCCGTGTGTTCAGGGTCAGGTAGCCCGAAAGCGGTTCCATGCGGCGCCAGCTAGCGAGCCATGGTGCCTCCGGCCTCCTTTCCTAGCTCGTTAGAGCCTCTCCCCGCCCGAGCCAAGGAGCACGCGTCAGGCGCCATGGAGGCCACGATCTCCTTCGAACGTGACAAAAGGTATTATAAGGTTTGCCATCCTACGAAGCGTAGGATATTGCCATCCGCTTTGGAACATAGCTCTGCTCGCCGTTCAATCGTTCCTAATCCGCTTAGCTCCATATATTCAAGTCGTGTTAGATTTGTGTCGTCGCACTCTATGACATAGTGTTGATGTTTTCGATGTCATCGCTTTTCATGTCACATAATTATATATATATATATATATATATATATATATATATATATATATATATATATATATATATATATATATAGGTAAATTTTTCCTACACCTTAGGTGTAGTTACACTACCTGCTGGTACACACGTGGAGAGGCCACCGGCCGGCGGTGAAGCTACCGGGGTTAAAATACTTGACCCGTTTCCACTCAGCGTCGATGCGCATATACATGCCTATTTTCTCGGATCTGAAATCAAGTCTTAGATGGCGCGCGCCGCGCCGCCCACCAATTTAAACGCGGCCCCCGGTCGATCGGTCCTATTTGAGCGCGGGTTACGCCATCCCTCTTGTACCATCACGCGGCGGCGCGACCCGCCACCGGCGCGTGAAGCCTCGGCGGCCAGAAGCCCCCGGCGGCAGCTTGGCTAGCCAGCCACGTTGGCGGCCCCCGGCGGCGGCGTTTTTGGGCTAACTGCGGCGGACTCTCTCCGCGTGGTGTCGCGTTTATGTTGTAGCGGCGGGCCGGGCCACACACTCCACCCAATGGCGGCAAGAAGCACATGTAGATCACCTCTGGTCTCAGTCGTTCATAAGAAAGGAGGAGCCAACACCGCTCACGGTCTCCGTCGGCATTGTGAAAGGCTGCGTCGTGCGTTGGTGTGTATGCTTATTCAATGTCGCGCTCTCTCTCTCTCTCTCTTTTTTCCGTTTGATCTTTCGGTTCTAATCTACACGCTAGTTCTGTCTTCTGAATCCATCTTCTTTTTATGCGGTGCGGCGGCTCCTGCTCGAACCGAGGACGGTGAGTATCTGCCATGTTCGATCTATATGATTTCCAGTTTCTGCATCGCTCTTTGGTCGATCTATATGCCCGCTTGTTTCTCATTTTGTTAGATTTTTAGTTTCTTGCATCTCCTCGTTGGTTTGAATGATCTATACTTGGCGCTTAGCTTGTTTCTCATTTTGTTATTCTTCATGAATCGGGTAGCGGTGCATGTCATAACGAAGCTACTACGTCGCATCGCCGATCATCCGCCGACCAAAAAGCAAGGCGATAGATGAATACACCCGATGGTCAAAACAAGTATATGCACAAATATTTCATTCTCAATAAAGTATGAATGCATACTCTTCTTTGTTTTGTGTATGTCTCCATCGTCAATGTATATGCACATATACTGCAGTTTGTGTGGCTTAAGTATGCACTTGTATTATCAAAATCTTGGCGTATGTATGCATACTCCGTTCGAAAAAAACCTATCCATTATTTGAAAATACGGCCCATTCAAACATTATGTACATATACTCAATTCTAAAAAGTATGTACAAATACTCTATTATAAAAAAAAATATGTATAGATACTCTTCTAAAAAGTATATATACATACTCCATTTTCAAAGTATATATTGATACACACATACTCTAAAACATATATATAAATGATACTCCATTCCACTATATATGTTTTAAGTACTGTGTATAATATAACTTTTTGTAATGGAGATAAGACAATATACCGGCGAAGACTATCTCACAAATAAAAAATAGAGTTTTGTTCTCAAATTGAGTATATGTACATATATGTTTGAATGTACACATACGCACAAAAAAAACATACTTTTTCTAAATAAGTATGCATACATACGCCAAGATTTTGATAATACAAGTGCATACAAAGCCACACAACTCGTGCTATATGTGCATACATTGACGTATGGAGACATACAAAACCTTCAAGAGTATGCATTCATACTTTATTGAGAATGAAATATTTGTGCATATACTTTTTGACTATCGGTGTATTCATCTATCGCCTTGCTTTTTGGTCGGCGGATGACCGGGCGATGCAGACGTAGTAACCGCCTCCGCATGCACCACACTACCCGATTCATGAAGAATAACAAAATGAGAAACAAGCTAAGCGCTTATAGATCGACCAAAAACCAACGAGGAGAGATGCAAGAAACTAAAATCTAACAAAATGAGAAACAAGCGGGCATATAGATCGACCAAAGAGCGATGCAGAAACTGAAATCATATAGATCGAACATGGCGTGATACCACCGTCCTCATATAGATCGAACAGGCAGCTCACGCCGGCACCGCATAAAAAAAAGATGGATTCGGAAGACAGAACTAGCGCAGATTAGAACCGAAAGATCAAACGGAAAAAAGAGAGAGAGAGAGAGAGCGCGTACATTGAATAAGCATACACACCAACGCACGCACGCAGCCTTTCACAATGCCGACGGAGACCGTAGCGGTGTTGGCTCCTCCTTTCTTATGAACGACGGAGACCGTGAGCAGATCTACATGTGCTTCTTGCCGCCATTGGGTGGAGTGCGGGGCCCGCCGCTACAACATAAACGCTGACACCACGTGAGAGAGTCCGCCGCAGCAGCCCAAAAAACGCCGCCGGGGGCCGCCAACGTGGCTGGCCCAGCCAAGCCGCCGCAGGCTCTCGGCTGCGAGGCTTCATGCGCCGTGGGCGCATGGTTGCGCCGCCGTGATGGTACAAGAGGGATGGCGTAACCCGCTCAAATAGGACCGATCGACCGGGGGTCGCGCTTAAATTGGTGGGCGGCGGCGGCGGCCATCTAAGACTTGATTTCGCATCCGAGAAAATAGGCATGTATATGCGCGCACGACGCCGGAGTGGAAACGGGTCAAGTATTTTAACCCTAAGAGCTTCACCGGCCGGGCCGGTGGCCTCTCCACGTGTGTACCAAAAAGTGTGTGTAACTACACCTCTAGAGTGTAGGAAAATTTACCATATATATATATATATATATATATATATATATATATATATATATATATATATATATATATACGAGGCTAAAATGCAACAAGGTGCAACCGCCGTAGCGAATGCACGTGCACCATCTGCATGCACCGCACAAACGCACGCCAGACCGGCCCACTACATCCCCACGTCCTTCCCGCACGCACACCCAGCCCACCTCCTCTCTCCACATGTCCATTCCGCATGTAGGGAATCTTTTTGATTTTGATCGAAAAATGTGATATCTCCTTAACCGTAGCTCCGATTTTAGATCCGTTTGCATCAAGTTGTTGCAAAAAATGTGCTTAACAAAACAAGATCCAACATGACTATATTTGATGAACTTTTTTTTTCAAGTATGTAATTGCAACTTCACCGTACTATGAGTTGCAACCGTAACTACAACACAATTGCAACTTTGTCAGTAGCGTAGTTAGCTCTTGTTGTAACCACTTAGAACATAATTTTTACAACCTAGGGGCAATCTAGTTACATGCAATCAGTAGCGCTTGTTGCTCTTGCATGCAACTAGTTACAACTTAGTTGCAAGCCAAGCTAATGAACAATGTGTATTTTATTCACCATATATGTGTACTCTACCAATTGCAACCTGCGAGACTAGACCAATCGCAACTATAACACCATACTCTTTGCAACTTGACGGAACTAGCTAATTCAAATAAATTTGATCCAATGCAACTAGACCTGATGCAATTGTAACCTAATGCAGTCAATTATGACTCGAGTCGGGCCGGTTGCAACTAGACAAGAACCAATGATAGCTCTATATCTATGTCTTTAGTATAATGCTGAATTGCACACTGTTATAGTATCAATTGCAAATATTTTTAACTGCAATTTTAGTGAGGAGTATATGCAATTTCTATTGCTACCGATTCTACATTGCCCTCGACATTTTTGGTTGTGTTCAAGATATGTGCTCAGTTGTAGACACATTCTACTGATTGGACATAGGACAGGGAGGACAATCAAGGACAAATATCATGTTGAATACACATGCAAACAAGTGCAATCAAACAATGGGGCTATGTGAATTCAGAGAAAGAAGGGAAACGCTTCCTAACAGTGTGGCCACCACAGATTAAGCCGTGAAGAGCACAGAAGGAAAAATAGACAATTTTTTTATGGAATAACAATAGACAAGAGAGGGTCCTGTCCTAGCACAACAAACAACTCATAATAGACAATTCTTTTCTATGGAAAAACAGAGACAAGTTAGGGACCTGTCCTGGGACAACAAACAAAGGAATAACAGACAATTTTTTTTCTATGGAAAAACAATAGACAAGAGAAGGGTCCTGTCCTAGCATAGACAAGAGAAGGGTCATGTCCTAGCACAAGAAACAACTGACAATAAACAATTCTTTTCTATGGAAAAATAGAGACAAGATAGGGAGCTGTCCTGGACAGCAAACAAGAAAAAATAGACAATTTTTTTTATGGAGTAACAATAGACAAGAGAAGGGTGCTATCCTAACAAAGCAAACAATTGACAACGGTTGCAACGCCCCGCGGTGGTAAGTTACCATTTGCAACAATGGATCTCTCGGTTGCAACACCGCAAGTGACACAATCGCAACATATTGATGACCACTTTTGTAAACACACAAAAGGGTCGCTAAATTACCATTTGCAACAAATGAGTGTATCCAGTTGCAACTCCGCAAGTCAGAGGATTGCAACCTAGTTAACAACCATTTGCAACAAGGGTAACAAACACAGTTTTGACTACGACGCTGGTAAAAACGCCATTTGCAACATTGGAGTGTCCATAATTGCAACAACAGAAATAACACGATTACAACATTCTGCATTTCCGTTTTAAACACTATTGCAACACAAAAATGCAATTGCAACCTAGTTGATAGCCAATTGCAATAGGTTGATGACCACGCTTTGCAACATCCCGCGACCGGTATGTTACAACAAAAAAATAACACGATTGCAACATGCTCCATTTCTTTTTTACAATTTTTTGTCCTTGCGTAGTCTCATACAAGAATTGTAAAAACCTTGTTGCAACAAAAAAAAAAAACAAATGCAAATTGCAGGATGATGACCACGATTGCAACACCCTGCGGTCGGTAACTTATAATGCGGTTAGGATACTTACGAGTCATAATGTACTTATAATGCAGTTAGGATACTTACGCTTATGTTGTTTCTACTACCCAACCAACTAGCTTTATTGGCACCTTGGAAACTTTTCAAAGCATTTGAACGAAGTTTACTCTCGTTGACATCATTGACACCATGATTACCGATAAGATAATCCTAAACAAGAAAATTAACATGAATAACAATTTATAGAGTCATTCCATTGAAGGAGTAATGCTTTTTCCAAAACTTACCCCAACTGTGGAGAAGAAATAATGCTTCCTCGATGTCTTAGGGTGCTTCCTTAGAAACAAGACTCTACACAAAGCATTGATAACAAAACAGCTAACAATTCCTTGAGGTTGCAAAGAGAGAAGCGCACTCAACTTCACAATTACAAGACTGTAATTGACAACTTCAAGACTGCAAAACAAATAATAACATCAACAATAGACAAGAAACAAGGAATAACAGACAACACACAAAATCACAACACACAATTTTTTTCTATGGAAACACAGAGACAAGATACGGTCCTGTCCTAGCACAACATACATAATCACAACAGACAATTTTTTTCTATGGAAAGACA
Source organism: Hyparrhenia diplandra (assembly GCA_015847255.1). Classification (NCBI taxonomy): domain Eukaryota; kingdom Viridiplantae; phylum Streptophyta; class Magnoliopsida; order Poales; family Poaceae; genus Hyparrhenia; species Hyparrhenia diplandra. The sequence continues at coordinate 22,362 of JADLZK010004505.1, read as the reverse complement.
AAGACAAAATAGGGTCCTGTCCTAGCACAACATACATAATCGCAACAGACAATTTTTTTCTATGGAAAGACAGAGACAAAATAGGGTCCCGTCCCTAGCACAACATACATAATCACAACAGACAACTCTTTTCTATGGAAAGACAGAGACAAGATAGGGTCCTGTCCTAGCACAACATACATAATCACAACAGACAATTGTTTTCTATGGAAAGACAGAGACAAAATAGGGTCCTTGTCTATTGTTATTCTATAAAAAAATTGTCTATTTTTCTTTGTTTGCTGTTTTAGGACAGCTCCTATCCTAAAACAAAGCTAACTATGCTACAGCTAAGTTGCAATTGTGTTTAGTCACGGTCGCAACTCATAGTACAGATGAAGTTGCAATTACATACTTGAAAAAAGTTCGTCAAATATAGTCATGTTGGATCTTGTTTTGTTAAGCACTTTTTTTTGCAACAACCCGATGCAAACGGATCTGAAATCGAAGCTACGGTTTAGGAGATATCACATTTTTTTCGATCAAAATCAAAAAAGATTCCCCGCATGCGGGGGGATTCCCGTGAAAGTCTCGTGTTGCACCCTGGTCCGGTCGGTTGGTTTGGCCTGGGTGCATTCCTTACAACGAATGCACCCAGGTACAATATAGATATACTATATATATATATATATATATGACCCGCTATTTAGAGCCTTAGGCTCTAAATGTTATTAAGAGCACCGGCAGCCTTCCTGGCAAGTCCGGCGAGCTTCTACAAGAGTAACTAGGAAGTGTATTTACGTTTTGAAACTCCCCGCAGCAATGATGTCGTGATGTTTGCGCAACCGTAAAAGAAATAAACTTTACTGTTACAAACTGTCCGCAACAGTAAAAGGTCATCTTTAATGCCTTGCATGCAATTTCCGCTAGAGTAAAAGGAAATAGAAATTACTACTATAAGGACATGCAATTGCTTCTGCCAATTTCTTTGTACGGTTGCATGAACGCAAGAGTAAAAAGGAAACAGAAATTACTACTATCAGGACATGCAATTACTTCTGCCAATTTCTTTGTACGGTTGCATGAACGCAAGAGTAAAAAGGAAATAGAAATTACTACTATAAGGACATGCAATGACTTCTGCTAATTTCCGTTTCTTTAATAATTGCTACTATGCATGTTTCTTTCTAGTGACATTCTGGTATTAGTAGTAAGATTCTTTCTCTCAGAGTACTACTTGGTTGACATTACTACGGTATTATTAGTAAGATTATCTCTTTTTTATTTTTGAGGAATAGTAAGATTATCTCTTAGTACTACAGTATTCTGGTATTAGTAGTAAGATTCTCTCTCTTACTACTACTAGCTTGAAGTCTGTAACGTAAATGTCTGCAAGTAATACTCCTAATTCCACTCACAACTCTATATAGGAATTGATCAAAACTAATTATTACTACTATATTAGCGGGAGTACTAGAGTAGAAGCGATAGGAGTAAACCTTCTGATGATTTTGTAGGAGTAATCCTATTGATGATGAGTAGTTTATGATAGTAATAATATTCACTACCAGAGACGCGTTTTCTCCCGTAAATATTCATACGCCAACTTGAAATTTTTGAACGTAAAGTCTGTCTGAGTAGTAATTCTTACAAAATCATGACGATACTTGGAAATTTCAAACTGAAATTATTTGACTGTAACATCGAAACACAAAATCTGAGTAGTAATTACAAAAGAATTAGCATTGCATAAAAACTAATATTACAAATTTATCCAACAACGAAAATCTCAATCAAGAACAAATCAGTGACGCCAAATTCCTCGAGGCCAAACATGGATCCACGGCCATCCGTCCCATCTCCTGATCGCAACAGCACCATGCTTGTAGATAGCAAATAAGGGAGCCATGGCTAGAGAAGTAAATTGGGGAGAAGATGCCACCACCACACATATGATGTGCCTCCGCCTGTGAAGATTCCACCTCTTGTCAGGAAGAATCACCACTGTTCCATGCTTTTCTGCTATCACCAGACGGCCGCACGCAGGTCCGGCCCCTGCAGCTCTGGCCTCCGATCGATTTGGATGACCCAAAATACAGATCATGAACAAAGAGACTAGTTAGTAGTAGAAATGAATAGGAGCAGTGGTTAATCTCATGGATTGAAAATCGAGTAATCTCATGGAATGAAAATTGAGATTAAGAGGTAATCACAGGTTACTAAAAATCACATAATCAAATCTCATGTGAAGATGGGAACAATAGTCACCTAGATCTGCATGAGCCAGGGTTACGAGAGCCACATGTGATTGGTGCTCGTCATCGCCAGCCGTCGGGGTCAGGTTCTCAGAGATGATGTCTGCTGAAACCTGCAAGCCGTCATCGGAGTGAAGCAGGGACGCTGTGCTGGCGTGGAAGAAGTGGTCGCTGCCGCCTGCCGCTGGGGAAGATGCACCCGCGCTAGCTGGTGGAAGGCAGGAAGAGGCGCCGTCGCTCGTGTGGTGTGGACCAACATGATGAAGGTCACCCTCTCCTTCTAAATATAGGCGAGAGACAATTAATGACAATAATGGAGAGAAAAATCACGGAACAATGAGATGCTAGCTAGAAAAGCGGTGCATGCGTTCTCGGATTGGACTTTTACGTTTACAAACTTCCAATTACTCTTGTGGGATCGGATATGGTTAGTGATGGAGCATTAATGCTCGCCGGAGCTCCACCGCGTGGCTGTGATGGAGCATTAATGTCGCCGGAGCTCCACTGTGTGGCTGTGATGGAGCATTAATGTCGCCGGAGCTCCACCGTGGCTCTAAACAATATTTACAACCCTAGGATCTAAATAGCAGTTTTATATAGTGTATGTATATACTACACCTGGGTGCATTTGCTATACCGAATGCACCCAGGCGCCAACCGACGCGCCAACGGACCGAACCGGTCCAGATCAGTAGCGCGCCCCGCAGGACCCAACAAACCCCAGCACCCAAACAGACCATGCGCACCAACCCAACCCAGCCGCCCTCACACCAGGTCGACATCCATCCCCCGAGCGAGATTCCAGTTGGCATCCGGCTCCCTCTCCGCGGCGCCGCCTCGGTGTTCGTCCGCCGGCGAAGCCTCCCCGTGCGCTGCCGGTGTTCTCCGTGGCGCTCCCTCTCCCGGCGGCCTCCCCTCCTCCATTTGTTTCACGAGCTTTGCCTTGGCACGGCCAGATGCGGGTCAACGCGGGCACGATGGGCCTGGCTGCATCCCGCGAGGGCCAGGACGGCTGAGGGGCTTAGCGATGGCGTCCAGCCCATCTCACTACGTCCAGTGGAGGTCTCCCACACGGCGGCCCTCAGAGGAAGTCGGAGATTGGCTGGAGTGCGCCGCCGCTGTGCAAGACCGCTGGATCCGGTGCCGAGCACCATCCCTCCTCCTGCACCTTCCCATGTCCCTCCGCATGGATTTTGTGGCTGTTTTCTAGCTCGACTATAGCCATAGAGAAGACAATAACAAGGTTCAGGTACGTGCTTATTCAGTTACTCCCCTTCCATGGCGGCCCAGCTTTGCCGGCGTGGATGAGCCCTGGTGGTGGTGCAACATGCCTGTGTGGAGGCCTCCCACACGGATCCCATCGGTGATGGTGATGCTGCGCTATTAGGAGGTTAAATCCTGTCCTCTGATCCGGTGCTCCGTGCTTGCAGGTTCTCCTTTCTTATGGATCTGATGCTTGCAGGGTGAGGTGGAGTTTGATTCGTTGAGAGGCAACAAATCCATTGGATCTGGCGTGGGTGTGCAGTGACCTTGGATCATGAGGCTACGAGCTCCACATGGATTTGGCTAGTATTTTTGTATTAGTTTTGTTGCATTTATTGGCTCGTGACACTAGTAGTCATTCTAGCTGTAGTTTCTCGAATGACGATTGTTCATGGCAGGGGTTGCAACTGGGTCATGGCACCAGTAGCAACTGTGCAGTAGTTTTTATTGCAACTGGGTCATGTCTCCAGTAGTAATTGGGTCCTGTTTATTTTTAATTTTGGTGCCGACGACAGGGAAGGAGCCGTCTTGAATCCGTCGCATCGCGATTGTGCTCCGCTGTGATTCCGTCCCGCTGCGCTGCTGCTCCGCCCCCATTCTGCATGGCACAGTCGCCGGATTAGTTCAACGTGCGTAGAAGGTTCTTCCAAGATTTTCTTAATCCTTTACATGACAAATCCTTGGTTATTCATACTGTAAGTTAGTATTTCTGATTATCTTTTTTTTCCCCTTCCTGCAGCTCCTGAAAGCCTGATGCGTGAGATAGCAGTAAAATACACCTAGCAGGTTCATTTACCTCTTACCAGATCTGATGAAAACTGTTGCCTCCATGCATTTTTGTGTATTCTGAAATGTTAGTATTTAATTATGCATGCCACTTTGCTTGGTTCAAGACCATTTATGTATTGCTCAAATGAATATCTTTAAATATAGAGAGAAATGTACACTTCATTATTCCAACCTGTTTCTTCACTATACAATTTGATGCACATTGTCCAGCATTTAGACCATGCACTAATGTTCAACCTGCTACTCTTTATCTTTGCTCTTGTGGACCCTAGCATATGAGGTATGCTTGACGCCTTATCAGCCTTTGCAAACTATCCTATTTTATGTCTAGATAATTTTCTTTTTCTGAAATTCACTTATCCATCTTTGAAAGTAAAGAGTTCGAATCTATAACTGCATTGAGATTTGAAATTTAGCTTTATCAATATGCTAGCATCACCCCTTTGTCCTGAATTTGTCATCACATTTTTTTTCTGATTGGCCTTATGTAGAAATTGGGTTACAGGACTTGCAATTGTTGTGTCTCCATGGTTGCAACTGGCCCATAGAACTAGTGGCATTTTGGTCTAATTTCACTTTTTTTAAATCGGGGCTCAACCCACAGATTCATATATGTTGTAATTGTGCACATATACATATTAGTAATTTTTTTGATTTATTCTTGATGTGAATTAAGCAAGTTTGGTGGTTTGTTGCTCCCTTAACTGACATTTTCTAAAATGACGTCCATATTAATAGTTGCAACTGAGCCCAGTTTTTACCACATGTTTGAGCTGCTTTATTCTATTTTTATTTGTTTCTTTTTTTATCAACCAACATGGTTTTTGCTACTTGCATTCTATGTTGCATATACTGACCGAGACGAAACAATGAGAAAAAAGACTAGCATAAAAAAAAAAATGCTCCCATGTTGCAATTTGTAACCAGCCAAGTTGCAACTGCATCACTCCCATGTTGTAAATTTCTATGCATATGATTTGGATCCACGTGCATCTCAGGGAGCCTAGTTTTTTAGGGCCTGTCAGGGCAGCCCTCCTTATACCCGCTGGCACGCGCCAATGTTCATCGAGCTCACGCCGGTGGACGGGCACCACGGTGAGCGGGTTCAATTCGATGGTGCTCGCCAACAGCGCCGAGAACATGCTTCTTGGTGGACAGGGATGACCAGGGCGTGCTGCTTGAAATTTCAACAAACCAGTGGGGGACAAGTGAAAAACTTCAACTTCTTTTTACCTTCTTTTGCAGTGCATGATATTTTTGTTTCTGTGCTGCATTGGTTAACTATATCAGCACCCAATTTGTATTTTGGTGATGACATGTGTAACTAGCTTATTCCCCTAGTTGTAACTGGTTGATTACTCTGGTTGCAATTGGTCAACGATTAACTGATATTCAACTGAGATGTAATTGTTGTTGCAACTGACTTCATGTGCAGTTACATCTCCAGTGTTTTATTTCTTACAATTGGTTGACAATGCAATTTATATTGTTATTTCCTTGTCAACTGGCTTTGTTATTACTCCAAAAGTTATCCTAATGTGTATTTGTATTATCTTAGGAGGTTGTTTTCTGATTTCTATGTTTTTTCAATGCAGTGCTCATGCACTACTTAGTGTTCCATCCGCTGAACCAGGCTGAGCTACCTAACGAACTGGATGTTTATCGGATTGGCGAAAGGAGGATAAGTCTAGATGCCTCACAATGATGAATTTTAGGACTTTTTTCTTTCATTTGTGAGCCATTGATGTTGATGTGCATACACTTTGTTTAAATATGATGTATCGGTTACATTTGTATATATTATATTATAAGTTTGAGAAAAGATCACCGTCGAAAACACTTCCACTGCAAATTGTAAATAACCTGGTTGCAATTTCACCACATCCCAAGTTGCAATTGTGTCACATGCCATGTTGCAAATGGTATACGATAAGTGTGGACAACAACAATTTGTTGCCAGCATTCTCATTGTTTGTGTTCCTCTAGAAACAACAACTATGTGTTCAATTGTTTAGGGTTCCTGAAGCACCGACTCTGTATACGCGCGGAGGCGGATCCCCAACAGGCCAAATCCCAAGCGACTCCATCGCGGCCGAGATCTACTATCCCCAATCTGGCGGCCTCTGTTGTCCCAGAGCCTTGCTGCCTCCACCTCCTCCGGCAAGCAGGTCGCGTTCACTGGCTCCACCGAGCAAAGCTGCAGCCTGCCGAAGCCGAATCCATGTATGCATTCCCAATCATTTCTGTTGGATCGATTAATTTGTTCCGATTTTTTTTTATTGCAGATATGGTTGTGCCACTCCAATTTGAAGCCCTGCGGAATGCAAAATGAGACGGTGGTTCTTCTCAAATTTATTTTATTACTCTTATTTCGTATGATGATACGCACTCATACTATACGTAGGCATATGGGAATTTGATTGCTAGATACGCACGCATACTATGATGATACGCACGCATATTATACTATGGGAATTTTATTTTATTACTCTTATTGATTTGATTGGCTCCTGAAGCCGTGAATTCCATGCTAATGCTCCATCTAAGGTTTGCTCAAGATGAATTCTTCATATATTGTAGCGATTTACCAGCCATTTTGTGTGTTTACAACAAAGGTCATCTAACATGTTGCGATTGTGTCACTTGCAATGTTGCAACTGGAGAGATCCCCATTGTTGCAAATAGTAACTTATCAACCGCGGGGCGTTGCAACTCGTTGTCAATTGTTTGCTTTGTTAGGACAAAGCACCCTTCTCTTGTCTATTGTTACTCCATAAAAAAAAATTGTCTATTTTTTCTTGTTTGCTGTCCCGACAGCTCCCTATCTTATCTCTCGTTTTCCATAGAAAAGAATTGTCTATTGTCACCGTTTCTTGTGCTAGGACAGGACCCTGTCTTGTCTATTGTTATTCTATAGAAAAAAAAATTGTCTATTATTCCTTTGTTTGCTATTCCAGACAGCTCCCTATCTTGTCTCTCGTTTTTCCATAGAAAAGAATTGCCTATTGTGAGTTGTTTCTTGTGCTAGGACAGACTGTCTTGTCTATTGTTTTTTCATAGAAAAAAATTGTCTTTTTTGTGAGTTGTTTCTTGTGCTAGGACAGGACCTTGTCTTGTCTAATGTTGATGTTTTCATTTGTTATGCGCCTTGAGGTTGTGAACTACAGTCTTGTGATTGTGAAGATGAGTGCGCTTCTCTCTTTGAAACCCGAAGGAATTATTAGCTGTTTTGTTATCAATGCTTTGTGTAGACTCTTGTTTGTAAGGAAGCACCCTAGGACATCGAGGAAGCATTACTTCTTCTCCAAAGTTGGAGTAAGTTTTGAAAAAATCATTACTCCTTCAATGAAATGACCACAGAAATCGTTATTCATGTCAATTTTGTTGTTTTGAATTATCTGATTGGTAATCATGGTGTCAATGATGTCAACGAGTCGCCTTCGTGCAAATGCTTTGAGAAGTTTTCAAGGTGCCAATAAGACTACGCAAGGAGGAAAAAACTTGTAAAACGGAAATGGCGAATGTTGAAATCGTGTTATGTACGTTGTTGCAATTATGGACACTCCAATGTTGCAAATGGAGTTTTTATCAGCTTTGTAGTCACAACTGTGTTTATCACCCTTGTTGCAAAAGGTTGTTAACCAGGTTGCAATCCTCTGACTTGCGGCGTTGCCACTCATTTGTTGCAAATGGTAATTTACCGGCCCTTTTGTGTGTTTGCAATAGTGGCCATCAACATGTTGCGATTGTGTCACTTTCAGTGTTGCAACTGGAGACAGTCCATTGTTGTAAATGGTAACTTACTAGTCACAGGGTGTTGCAACTGTGGCATCATCATGTTGCAATTGGCTGTCAACAAGGTTGCAACATGTATGATGTTGCAGTTGTGATTGGTCTAGTCTCGTAGTTGCAATTAGTAGAGTACACATATAGGGTGTATAAAATACACGTTGTTCACTAGCTAGGCTTGCAACTAGGTTGCATGTAGTAGCAACAAGCGGTACGGTTGCATGTAACCAGGTTGCTACAAGCTAGGTTTGCAACTAGGTTGTTAAAAAATACATTCTAAGTGGTTACAACAAGAGCTAACTACGCTACAGCTAAGTTGCAATTGTGTTGTAGTCAGGATCGCAACTCATAGTATAGTGAAGGTGCAATTACATACTTGAAAAAAAAAAGTTTGTCAAATATAGTCATGTTGGATCTCGATTTGTTAAGCACATTTTTTGCAACAACCTGATGCAAACGGATCTTAAATCGGAGCTACGGTTAAGGAGATATCGCATTTTTTCGATCAAAATCAAAAAAGATTCCCTGCATGCGGGATGGACAGGTGGAGAGAGAGGTGGGCTGGCAGGTCTGCGCGATGTTGCAACTGAAACACAGACAGGGTTGCAAACCGAATATACTATCTGTTGCAATTTGCGCCCGATGACCACCGCGGGAAGGAGGTGGGGAGGCGGGGGGCTAATCAAGGGAAGGAGTTTTTAGCTAGCGAGTTGGATGCGCGTTGGGGTACGTAAAGAACAGGGGTGGGTGCATTTTGTACAGAGAATGCACCCGGGTGCATTTTAGGCCTCGCGTATATATATATATATATATATGGTGCACTTTCTATACACCCGGGTGTAGTTACACCCATATTCAAAAAATCATATTGTGTATGTGTCCATACTTGTTTATCGCTTGAGTATGTTTAGATACTCATATTAAGATACTCTAGATCTTATTACACGAAAAAAAATTTCGAAGGAACCTATATCTTTTAATATATTACATAAAATGCCACTACTCTTTGTATATAAAAAAAGTATATCTATATACTCAACGTATGAATGCATACTTAACATATATACCACCATAGATGGTCTAGTATGATCATATACTTCATTCACATGCACTTCGCGTTAGGTCATATATACCACAAATCTTGAGATATACATATGGGTGTAACTACTCTAGGGTGTAGAAAAATTTACCCTATATATATATATATATATAGGTATTCTATATATTACCCTTGGGACCGATTAATAATCGCCACCGAGCCCAACTCACCCACGCCGTTCGAGCCCAACCGGGCGCAGCGCCGCCCGTCCCCGGTTTTCCTCCCGTATTCACGAGACCGAGACCCACCCACCTCATGTATTTTCTCTTTTCTTTTTCTAAAATAATATTTATACAAAAAGATCGTGGGGAGTTCGGGAGGACGGAGACGCCGGTTTATTCTCCTCGCTCTCGTCGCACCACCCCGCATCGCACCCCGCCCCCGCCGCTCTAGGCTAGCTCGCCGCCGCCGCCGCCGCCCGCGCCCTTGCCTCAACTCGTCGCCGCTCCCGCTCCCCTCGGCGATGGAGGCGGCCGCGAGCACCTCGCGGTCGCGGTGAAGGCTCCCGGCCCGGCCGAGCGGCGGCGTGCCGGCGAGCTCGTGGAGGCAACGACGTTCTCCCATCGTCGGAGATGGGGTCGGCGTCAAGGAGCGCCCGGTGGCACCTCATCCACAACGAGCCGTTGTGGACTTAGCGAAATGAACCGAGTAGGCGGCGCAGATCCGGTCGGCGAGTGGGCGGGAGGCGCAGCCCCCTCGAGATCCCGTCGGCGCGAGGCGGGAGGCCGAGTCTCCACGCCCCCTTGCGAGCCCGATGCGTGTGTTCTTTTAATCCCAAATTCAATCCTTTTCCATTCCTTTTTATTCAACTCAATGCATGACCGGCACACCATCCAAAGATCGTGAAACGTCGATTAATTTGCATAGAAGAATGTGTCCCAATCTTGGTTCTTTTGTGAGCTTCAATAGTATAGTTTGTTTGTTGATTAATATGCATAAAAATTGTTGATCTATGACAATACAAGTAGTTCTTTATTAAAATTTGATTGCTTGTACTTTTTTCTTTTGTAGATTTGGAACACTGGGCACATATCAATTAGTTGGGTTGCAGCGAGACGTGACTCATTGTCAGCCCCCGCTGCGAAGTCCCGTAGAAAGGAGTGACAACTCACCTGACAATTTGATTATAGGTGGCACCAATGGTTGCTGCTGAGTTGGGCACCGGTGAGCTCGCCGCAACCGGTTTGGCACCTTGCCTCGCCGCCCTTGTGAGTCCACATGGCACCACCGTCCTCCCCTCATCCCATCAGGTCGTTGCGGCCCGGATGTTTTTCATGGTCATAACAAGCATACTCATATGGGCGTCGTCGCATCGATGTCCATTAGTTGGTAGCATGGATCCGATGCGGGTCACATCCAAACCAGTGATTTCTCTGTCCACATGCTAACCTGGTTTGGTTTTGGAGCTCAACATATCTTTGCAGTTGTATCTGCCAAAGGATCATTGGCCAACAGAAGCACTTGATTGCTCGGCTAGAAGCTCGCTTTTGAGGCGTTGCGGCGTCCGACCCCCTTCACAACGCCTAGGCGTTTGTGGCGGACGCCTAGGCGACGCCATATTCAAATCATAAGGCGATAAGGCGTTCTAAACTAGAATTTTATATACTAGTTTCAGCACATATATACCTTGTTTGTTCCCAATTCTTGCTAGCTATACACATATATTAGTTCATGCATGATCATTGTTTGTCTCTAATAGTCCTGAAAGTCTGAAACTAAAGTACTAGAATCTAAAGCATACTAATTACTAGTGGCTAGTCAACTACACCAAAGCCATCCAACATGGGTGTTGGACAAGGGTGCAGACACACAAAAGAGCTAAGTGCAAATCTCTGTTTAGAGAGCGCACAAATGAGAACACACAAATAGAGGGATGTGCACACTACATACAAAATTCAGAGCGTAATAGAGCACCTGGGAACAGATTAGGAGCACGAAGGCGAAGGCATGCATCATACTATATTTAAGAAAACAGAGCACATGCGAGAGGAGGCCATGGACAAAGACGAAGTCATACAACGTATACTATATTTAGAGAGCGAGTACATGCGAAAAGGTGCGGACATCCACTTCAGCGTCAAGCGGCATGCGTATGGGCGTCCACCCGACGCCATTCTAAGAATAGGCGACGCCCAGTTCACCTAGGCGGACGCCATACGATTTCAGTTGCGGTGTCTTGGACGCCCAGAGCTGCATGCACGCCTTGTCGCCTAGGCGACGCCTAGGCAACGCTTAGGCGACGCCTTAAAAACAGAGGCTAGAAGGTTCTTTATTTATTCCGGTATTTGATTTAGCTATGCACAACATATGATTTCACTAAATAGCTCGATGTTGACCGATGCAAAATATACTAGGATAAAGAAAAGCATCATCCGTGCGCAAAATTATGTCGACCTCGGTGTGTAAAAAAATTTTTGGACCCATTATTCTACCTTAATGAGAAAATGGATGGTTGGACCACCAAGTTCTATTTATACAACCCTTTTTTTTCTCGAAATTTTATTATGCGCTTGTTGTATTGTATTAACCTCGTGCTTCGCTAAATCGCACCTCCGCAAATATACCAACAAATAGTATGGTAGTGAAAAGTTAACGCTCACCTCCATCCTTGCATTTTGTGGCTAATTTTTTTCTTAAAGAAATCGCTTATGCCTTGTTTGGATGTATTAAGTTTGACATCAATCCACATGTGCTGAGGTGAATTGGGTGTAATTTAATTAAAGTTCCACTCCATCCACATGCGGATGCGGATTGATGCCAAACCAAATACATCAAAACAAGGCCTTATGGTTGCTATCTAATTGGGGCTTTCTTTTTACGTTCTTTTTCGCCTGGCGACAACCACTACAAGATTTTCAGCCTAATGCAACGCCAACAAAGTGTAGCAATACAGCCAAAAATGGTAGAAATAGTACTTTTGCTACCATTTTTTTTTAGTTAAATGTTGTTGCACTTGTAAGGGTAGCAATAGCGTAATGCAACGGGTTACGTTTTAGTTGCGACACACAACTCCTCTATTGCAACACTTTCGACGTTTTTGCAACACATGGTGAGTGTTGTAACAAATGCAATTGCAACCACTATGGGTGTGGCAATAGTATCAATTGCATCGAACTAGACGCTGCTAGTGACACGTATGGCAACACGCCGGGTCGTAGCAACACAATGCGGTTGCAACGTAGCATAGGTGTTGCAAGAGTGGTTATTGCTACACGAAGAAAGCATTGCAATAGAGCTTCTCTATTGCTACGTCGCCTAAATGGTTGCTATAGGTGGCTTAGGTTATTGCAACGTCTCTGTAGGTTGGTTGCTACAGAGGGGTCCTCTATTGCCACATTTGTGAATGGTTGCTACAAGCGGCATAGGCTATTGCCACGTTACTTAGGTTAGTTGCTACAGACATGGGTCATCTATTGCCACGCTATCGACTAGTTGCTATAGATAGGTTCCTTTATTGCCACTATCATCTTTTTTGTAGTTGCAAGAGATTGTTTATCTATTGCCACAATTATCGTATCTATTGCCACGACTAAATGTGGTTGTTATATGTGCTAAATGTGGTTGTTATATGTGCGATTGTTGCAACGCAATTTGGTTTGATTTTCATCATATATTGTAACGCCGCATTAATATATATTAATAATTCATACTTTGCAACGCTTTGTTTGCTTGCTTAAATCAATAATCACAAAACAAATACATAATGAATGAGGCATTAACATCCATTGAAACGAAGTATAATTTGTTCATAATGAGTGTCAAACTAAATGAGAACACAAGTAGATAGCTTAACACATAATAATGTGTCCAAAGACATAACCGCTTTGAACTCATTTGAATCAAAAGACTAATGTCTACTGCAGCAGCGAACGTTCCCTTGATATGTATGTTGGCCATCGTCCCACCATTCGCATGCTCCTTCTCAAACTCAAGGTTCCTCCTGAAAAATCATTGACTTGCAATAGTTAAACTAAAATTCTAGAACTAAAAATCATTGATATGCATTAGTTAAACTAAAACTCTAGGTACCACTAAACTTTACAAGTATTTTGCAACTTGATGATGGTCAAGATCATTAAAGCATGAGATTGTACAGTTGTTTTCAAAATGAAACATATGATCTATATATTCATGATAAGTGCACTACTGACTGAGACTAGTGCATGGTGGCAAAGCTAATTGAACAGTGAAGCAAAACACAAGCTGCAGTACTAGCGTTACGTGAGCTGCAGTACTATCAACCATGAACTTTGAAGCAAAAAGCAAATATAAAAAAACATGCAGCTGCCTCCCAAGACATTTTATGATCACAAACACATCCATATATATTTCTAATCAGCAAGAGGAAACTACGCCTGGACCAGATTTAGGAGTAGAACAAAAGAATAGCTATGTACTTCTCCAAAAGGACTACATGTTCCTTTTTAATACAAAGAGGGATAAAAGGTTTCATATAGTACCTGTGTATTCTTTTTGGACAATGCAAATCTTTTCCTAGCCGCAGATTCCTTCAGTTGCTTTGTTGTAGTGTAAACAGCACCCGACCCGCGCTCCTTTGTTTTGGGCTGCCGAATTACTTTTAGTAGTGCGCCCTCTAGTGAGACGTTCTTCAGCTACGGAAGAAGGGGGTGTTATTCTAGGTGGCTGGTTTCTTGGGTAACCTGAAAAAAAATGGTTGGTGGTAAAAATTACACCCCTTGACAAGAATGACATGCATGTTACAATTAAACATTATTCAATTATCATCAAACTAACTGCTGACTATGCATCATGTGTTCTCCCTTTGTAGTTGTTACATTTTCTGTCCCCTCAATTGTTGCAGCAGCAACAACATTTTCAGTTGTCTCCACAATTGTGCTAGCCTCCATTTTGAATTGGGTTCAAGATCATGATTTTTAGCTCAATAAACTATGAAAACATAGATGTTGTTTATATTACCATTTGTACTGAAGCTTGTTGTTGGGCTGCTTGCAACATTAACGTAGCTTGCCTATGTGCACATTGGCATAGGCAAGCAGAAGAGCAGGGAGCACTCTAAGATATTCTGAAGCTAGAACACACAAGCCAGTGGAAAGAGAAGAACACACAAGCTAGTGGAAAGAGAAGTTATGCAACTGAAACAAGCGACATACCTTTCCAATCAAAAAGTAAGTGAAAGACATTCTATTCATGCTAGACATCATCCAACGTCTAAAACAATATCACAATAATAACTGCTTAAATGTTACTCTCATCTCAAATTAGAATAGATTCAAACTGAAGCCGTTTTAAAAATAGCTAAAGTTTTTACTCTTGTCAGAACAAAGAAATATAGAATTAAGCTATAGATGTAGTGAAAAAAACTAATGCAGAATAATAATAAATACATTCTCCGTCCAGCTGCAATTTGATCACAAACAAGCATGAGCCTTGTAGGGCAGCATAGCTAACAGTAGGAACTACCAAGGTCTAAGATATATACCACTAAATTCCCATCAGGTTAACTTACAGGATATCCTAATGTGCTTAAATCAATAGATTGATGAACACTTAGCTTCTATATGCAATCTCTAAGGAATACTACGGATATGGAATAATAAACAATTTCTAAGGACGTAGTCATGACAAAAAAAATGTTTTGGTGGCTAATTAAATTTATTTATGCAGTTACGTATTATTAGTACTGTGTGAACTTTACTTACATAGGCGATGGCATGCATGCCCTACACGAAATCCAAGCTGGCTCCCTGCACAGAGAACACAGAGAGATCCATCAGATTGGAGCACCCTCCTAGACAGGAAGAACGGTAAGGGACAGGGGGAATTATTTTTTCACATAGAGAGACAGAGGGGGGTGCATCCTGGCCGCTTTGTTCTTCTCCATGTTGCGCCTAGGCCATCTTGGACTTCTGGACGTTGCAACCGCCCATGGTGGATGGATCTGGTGACGATCTAGGCGGAGCCGGATCAGCTAGATCCATCATCTAGGCAGCACGCCCCCGCAAGATCGAAGCCGTCGTCTGATGCTCCTTGTTGGGAATTGTCGTCTGATGCTCCTTGTCGGGATATGGGCAGTGCCAGACTCCAGCGAAGGAGATCGATCTGAGCGCCAGACTACAGCGAAGGAGATCAACGCCATTCACGCTTGCATCCTGCATGCACGCAACAAGCAATAGAAATTTGTTAGACTCACTCTTCAAAGTCGGATCTTGCGGCATCAACTCTTCAATGAAATTTGTATGGCCTTTATGACCTCTCATCCCAGGTCCGTGTGATCTTGTGTGCAGCACCGGCCTCCTGGCCAAACAATTTTCAATGTGGCAGCACCGGCCTCCTGGCCAAACAATTTTCAATGTGTGACGGTCTCCAAGTTATTAAGGCCCTGAATCAAATCATCCGGTGAACACAAAATCAAATTGAGCAATTTAAAAGAGAGGGAAAGGATCCATGGACAGCATAGTTCTTCGATGCAGTGCACGCGAAAGGCTGCAGGCCTAGGCCAACACGAGCATCAGAGGTCACCGCCGCATGTCCTCCTCGACGGATATGACAGTGGTTGCCGGATCTCATGCCGTCCTTGATGGATCCGGCCATGGCCGCCGGATCTCGAGCGTTCCTTGACAGACCCGACCATGGCTACCCAGATCCCACGCCTCCGCTGCTCGGCATCGAGGTAGGCGCACCTGAATCGCCCATGACGCCATGGTCACGAATGTGGGTGGGGGAGAGCGAGCAGGCGGCGGCTGTGGCAGGAGATATGTGTGCGGCTGGTGGTAGGGTTTCTCTTGAGCGGGTTTTTGGCTTAATTTTTTAGCCATTTGAACTACGCGATGCCTGTTTTGCTGCATTATATCACCCGCCAGTTCCTCTTCTCAAATATTTCACCCGCTAGTTTTTGCCGCCGCGTTTCCCAGAGTTTACTCTATCTTATGCTTACGATTGATTATTTATTGTTTTCTAAATATACCATGCACTTATTTACATTTGTCAGTACGTAGTAAAAGAATCTTATATATAATTGTGACATCAGCATGTATAACTTAGAACAAATTCTTTGAAGTGGAGGCCAAATGAAGTATATGACCAACTTAATTCGATTTCGTTGGTGAAATGTTTCTAGAATATTCGAAAAAAGTATAAGTAACTTTAGTGATTTAATATGATTTTTATATAAATATTAAATTACTAAGGAATAAATGTTAAAATACCAAAAAGTGGCTAGAAGCTACATGATTTTGGTGTATAAGCATAACATAAAAAAATACAAGTGATTTTGACAAAGTGTTGTTGCACATCCATCGCAAAGGCACACATGACATGCATAGTCCTATATAACTAAGAGATATTCTTAGTTGTGATAAATGTATAGTACCACTTTATTGAAATTATTTTAAACTTTTATAGGATGGTTATGGGGCCGAAAGATGTGTTTGTGTGAATTTGTGGAACTTTCTAACCAAATTTAGTTATTACTGTAATTATTTATTCAATTACTAAGGAATAAATGTTAAAATACCATAAAATGGGTATAAAAATCTAAAAAGTTGGATATACACATGATTTTGGTGTATAAACATAACATAAAAAATTCAAATGATTTCTTCAAAATGTTGTTGCACATCCATCCCAAAGGCATACATGGCTCACATAGTCATATATGTCTAAGTGAGAGATTTTTCCGGGCCGTGATGGATGTATAGTACCACTTTGTTGAAATCAATTGAAATTTTTATGGTTATGGAGCCAAAATATGTTGTTGTGTGAATATGGAGAATTTTCTCGACCAAGTTTAGCTATTATTGTAATTATTTATTGAATTAAAAAGTGATAAATGTTAAAATACCATAAAGTGGCTATAAAAATCTAAAAACATGCATATACACATTATTTTGGTGTATAAGCTTAACATAAAAAATTCAAGTGATTTCGTTGGTGTTGTTGCAATCCATACCAAAGACATATATGGCTCATATAGTTATATATGCCTAAGTGAGAGATGTATATGGTTGTCTTTGGATGTATAATACCACTTTGTCGAAATCATTTAAAACTTTTATGGGATGATTATGGAGTCAAAATATGTTGTTGCGTGAATCGGGAATTTTCTAACCAACTTTAGCTATTACTTTGTAATTATTTATTAAATTACTAAAGAATAAATGTTAAAATACCATAAAGTGGCTATAAAAATCTAAAAATTTGCGTACACACATGATTTTGGTGTGTAAGCATAACATAAAAAATTTAAGTAATTTTGTCAAAGTATTATTCACATCCATCCTAAAGTCATACATGGCTCACATAGTTATATATGCCTAAGTGAGATGTTTAACGTGATGGATGTATAGTACCACTTTGTCGAAACGATTTGAAACTTTTATGGGATGGTTATGGAGCCAAAATATGTTATTGTATGAATCCATGGAATTTTCTCGACCAAGTTTAGCTATAGCTGCAATTATTTATTGAATAACTAAGAAATAAATGTTAAAATATTTTAAAGTGGCTAGAAAAAAATAAAAACTTACATAGCCACATAATTTTTGGCATATAAGCATAACAAAGATGTTAGAACTCATCAAGATGTACAATCTTTATATATATGCCATTTTCCTTTTGAGATAGTGTTAGTAACACTACTCACAAAATCATGGATCTCACATATAGTTTATGAAACTATGTCGAGTTTAGAACTACACTTTCTTACCACTTTCTTAAATGCAAAAAATGATGTAAATAATAATTGTAGATTTTGATGAGTTCTACAATTTTGGTGTTGCTCACTTTTTTTATTTGAAATCATTTGTTGCTCCAAAAATTGCTTAAATTAAAATAAAATCGAAATTAACAAATAATAAACAATGACAAATAGTTTTGTCAATTGCAAGTTTTTTTTGCGGGAACGATTAAATTTGGCCCAGTTGTTTTACCGCGCATAGAAACGGGAAAAAAAGTGTCAAAGTCTTCTTTCTACTCCCGCCACTACCCGAAACTTTTAACCCTCGCCCGAAACAAACTTGAGGGCGCTCTCCAATCCCATATCTGGCCCACGTATCATATAGAGCTAAAAAGAGCGGGCTCGGTGCGGAGGGGAGGGCGCGAGATGAAAAAAAATTCACCAACCTTTCGTCCTCTCATCTTTCGTGACTTCTCTCCTCTCGCTCTCCCCGAAATCTGTTCATCCGTCCTCGCAAAATCGCCTGTCGGCATCGGTCGCCCGTCGCATCTCCCAATACGAGCGCGGGCGGTGGTGGGCGGCTCCTCTGCGGGCGGCGGGCGGACGATGGCTCCTGCGCGCGCGGCGGGCGGGCGACGTCTCTCCTGCGCGTGCAGCGGGGCGGGCGGCGTCTCCTGCGTGTGCGGGCAGCGGCTCCTGCGCGGCGGGTTCTGCACGGGCAAGCGGCAAATCGTGGAGTGCTCAGCGCCGACCTGACCACGCCACCACTGTCGACGAGGTAATCCCCCGCGCCGATGTTCCCCGCGCCGCGGCAATCCCCGTCGTATCCCGGGATGGCTGCCGGGTTCCGTCGGGCACCTTGGCTACCGGCGGCCTGCACATCTCCAGCTTCATGTAGTTGCTAAAGGTTTTTTTAATCTGATTCAAAATAGTAGGATCTGAAACCTACAGATTCAGAGAGGTCAGTCCTGATACGGGGACATGGTATTGATTTGATTTTAGTTTTGGTTCAAAAAACTAGAGCCATTGCTAATTTCTGATAAGGTACAAATCTTTATTTTTTTTTTTTCTCAGTGCATATCTTATTTTGGGATTGGTAGTTGTGAACTAAAACAGTTATGTGATCTAAAATACATGGGTAATTTCTTTGGTTTATATGGAACTTTTAATCAACCTGTTAAATTTAACTCGATGAACTATGGAGAAAAAAAAAAAAAGCATTGGTTGTTTTCATGTGCATTCTCAAAATAGGAAACTGAATATAGTTATCTGAAAATATAACCAAGGTGGAAATTTTTTGTGTAAGTTAATCTGATTCTGTTAGTACTCCAGTTCTTTTCTTGGTAGGTTTGGGTGAATTATTAGACTGAGCTCATATACAGGCGATTTCCACTGCAAATTTATTTAACTATATCCTGGCATGAGTATCTTAGCTTCAGGACTTTTGTAATTACCTTGCCTCCTAGGGATTCATTTCCAAAAAGATCATGTCACTGGACCGTACAGTTTTGTATGTACCAAGATTAACAAAAACACTTTTAGCTATTTGTAACCTGCATATATCAGGTGTGAACTTAGTGTAGGAAGATACTGATATTACTACTAACAGAGCATTATGGTTTAGCAGATATTTCAGGGAGGATGAGACACAGGGAAAGCTCCAACACACCTTAGCTTTATTTTTTTTTGCTCAGTGGCCAAGCTTCTCACAGACCAATAGGGGCCATGGCCACCCTGGAACTTATGTAAACAACATTAGTTGTAGCCATTTGACTTGATAAAAATTGAAGATTAGACTTATTATTTAATTAGTGGCCCCTGCTGCATTAATGTCCAAGCTCCACTACTGATTATACTAATAAAAAAATGATGTATGGCATTGACATAAATTACTCTAATTATTTAAAATGACTTAGTTTGAATTTTGAACCAGGTCTATTTATTGCATGATCAATTTATTCTGTACTGAAACACTCACTCAGCACCTACTCTTGGGTTTCACAAACGAAACAAAGGGTCATCTTAACTCAATAATGCTACCATCCTAAATCTTTATGAGCTCTGTTAACCCAGGGAAAAACCTGCTTCCATGTTGATTCTCTGTTTTCCTGCAGGGCTACTATATGTTCCTTTTTCAAATTTGTTGTCAACATGTCCTTATAATATTTTCCAGCTTGCTGTTCATTTAGCACCTTGCCAAATCTGGTGTGACTGCTACTAACACACATATGCACTCCACCATGGATGCAACACGTCTGATATTTAGGGTCTTCTAACATTGTTCAGTTCCTGTTCATTCTCTGTATTTTCATGTATTTGATTTCTGATTACTTTCCAGTCTGCCTCTGAATGGGAGATTAATTAAGCAGGCATATTTACCGTCATAATTAATCTTCTGATTATAAGGATTATGTACTCAATATAATTGCTATTTAGTTTGTTAACAACAATGCTACTTCAGTGCAGGTTCCTCAGTTATGTTTCCAATATGTTTACCTTCTAACGTCTGATAAAATATATGGTACGTACCATTTTACCAGCTACATTGAGCTATGACTCACAGTGAAATACATGTTCCTACTTTCCGGCAGTTTGTGTTAGTTGTATCTCTTGTTGCTCTCACTAAAAATATGTTTGCGTCTCAATCCTGCTGAGTCCAGGTATTTCTTCTTAATGGTTTACATGATAGAAGCACTATCTAAATTCGTCATCTAGAGATCCTAACAAAAGCTTAAAATATCATGTAACTTTATTCTATATTTCTCTAACAGTTCACTGCAACAATGAGCCATGGAAGAGTCAGACATTCAACAAATAGCTCTTGCTTCATCCAAAATCTGGCATTATTATTTTTAGAATGCAGCCGTCATTTCTCAGCTATGATTCTCCATTGAATATTTCTTCTGCCCCTTGTGTGCAGCCCATTGACTGTAAATCCTACTGGCTGCAAATCTAGACATTTGAAAATTGTTGCTCAGCGACACTTGCATGTTTTAAGTGCCTCTATTTTATTGACTATGGTAGTCTACATTTTGGACTATGTACTACACAATTACCACTATATCAAATTATCTTAAGATGAATCCGTGTCGGCTTATGATACATGTGAATTGTGGTTCATCTAAGATACTTTTTGTGTCTAGCTGTGCAGTTCCTGTGTCCTGTATATTTCCATCTTTAAATATGTCTTTCATAATCAATTCTCTGTCACCAATAAGAAACCATCTCGCCAATAAAAACCAAATTGTAACTGATTTTACTAATCTCATGATGATGACCACAGATTTATGGCATGTTGGCCAGGGGATGACAGATTAGAACTGTATCTATGAAAATGATCTGTTTTATCTATGCATGATATGTTCCAACTTTCAACATTTGCATTTGACACTCTAATATTCATTACATGTTCGACTAAATTAACCAAACATGCTTGCACAACATGCTTGCACATTACATTCAAAGTAGGCCAAACACTAGTGCCCAAATTCAATGTAGGGCTGCATTTGGAAAATCGCTTTTCACATTTTCTAGTGTTTCACAAAACAAAATGAATCTAGCCAAGGAGAGCTGCATTTGGAAAAATAAAAATAAAAAATTCACATGTTATCTATCTATGGTTGATCATAACATATTTGTAGTGACATGATTCCACATTTCTATGGGGCTAAGATGACATAGTGGAAGGGTTGTAGCACAAGCAAGAGAGTAACTTAGAAATTTATTTCTTTTGGGCCAATATGTAGAAACAACATTATAGAAAAATGGATTGTGCATGGTTACCGCAAAACATTACCAGTTTACAAATCGCACGCGAGGGAAAAAATAACGAGCCGCGATGACGGGGAGCCGATGAAATGACCGGGCCAAGAGCAACGAGGTGTTGAGTTTGCGCTGGAGTCCGTCTGATAAATGTAGGAGGGGCATGTGGCCGTAATCTTCCGCCCCCGATGGGGCACACACCGGGGGCACACCCCGGTCAGCCCAAGGTTCACACAAGTTTTTTTTTTCCGCGCGTAGCCCCCCTTGATCGATCGCGACTCCCCGCCGTTGCGCGTATGGCCCGTGATAAGGCCCAATCCAAATCAGCCTCGCCTCCTAGTTCTCGCTGCAATTCTCAAAGTATATTGCAACAAAAAATAAGCGTTGCACTTGAACACAATTTTCGCTTCGACCCCGTAGATCTTGTTGCAATAAAATTTAGCACTTGCAACAATATCAAAAGTATACCGCAAATCGCCAAAAAAAGGTTGCAATTGAACCCCAGCTTTTGCTTCGCCTCCAAGAGTTCTCGCTGTATTAAGCATCCAAAGATTTGCAACGCTTGTGAAATTTTATGCAACACAAAAAAAACGTCGCAATAGTCACAACCAAATGCAACTAACGCAAATGTAGTTGCAAAGACTACCACACAATTGCAACCAAAATCAATTCTACTACAACCATTTTTCACCGTTGCAATATCATCAACCAAATGCAACAAAAGCTTCGCAACATCTTGAAAACCGTTGTATTAAAGGCACATATCGCTA
>JADLZK010004503.1:0-13692 GCA_015847255.1 Hyparrhenia diplandra | reverse complement strand
AGGAATCCGCTTCTTTGCGAGTGCAAAGAAGTTTGCGAGCAAAAAAATTCGGGCACTTTCGGCAAATAGCATCTTTGCCGAAAGTCAAACTGAGCACTTTCGACAAAGAGTACTTTGCCGAGTGCCCGCCGCCGTCGCGATGTACAACACTTTCGAAAAGAATTCCTTTGCGAGTGCGTAGCGACCGGCAAAACATTACACCGCAAAGGATAACAGGAGCAAACGGCCACGTTCTCCAGGACCTTGCCGAAAGTGTCCAACGCTAGACACTCGGCAAATTAGGCACACTTTTTGCCGGTGTGCCGCACGATAGGCACTCGGCAACCGGGTCATTGCCGAGTGTCAAACTTGGCACTCGCAAAATATCCTTTTTGTTTTTTTACCCCATTTTTTTTGTGTTGCCTTGGTACAGTAATTACATCTCATGTTCACAATTTGGGACAATTTCAAGTTGTTTTGCTATATTTCATGAATTATTTCTATTTCCTTGCATTTTACGACCACTCCAAATTTGAACTGCAGGTACATGAAATAATGGAATGCGCTCATTCAAAAATGTTATTCATGATGTTTGGCGTATGTTTAGGCTCAATCCAGGGACTCAGTGAAATTAAGAACATTTATGTGTCGGAACATGACGAGTTACATGAGGGAAAAGTGTTTTTTAAATTCTATAAAATCCAAACGAAGTTTAAAAATCACGAAACTTGGCGTGGTGTCTTGTCATCTCATGGGGAGGCTGTGGAAAAAATTTGAAAAGTTTCGAGCAAGTTGTGACATCGGATGGCTAAAACCCGCATATCTCCACACTTGATCACATTTTTGCCGAGTGCGCCCGCACACCCGCAGCCGGGTTTTTTTAAAAATAACAGGACCTTTGCCGAGTGCCGCATTTCGGGCACTCGGCAAAGCCAGCTAATATCAGGCCCGAGGACCCATTTCCTCATTCTTCCCCACGCCCGCCCACGCCCGGCTCGCCGCGAACCGCCGCCGCCGCCGATTCCCCCGCCTCGCCGGCCGCCGCCGCCCGTCCTCGGCGGATCCGGCCCCGCCACGCCGCCGGACCCGCCCTAACGCTGGAGCCCGCCCGTCCCACGCCGCCTCGCCCGTCGCGCCGCCCGCCCGCCCGCCCGCCCGTCAGCGCCGCCCGCTCGCGCCGCCCCAGCCGCCGCCCGCCCGTCCGCGCCGCCCGCGTCACGCGCCGCCCGCTTGTCCTCGCCCGGACCAGCGGCCGCCCGTGCCAGCCGGATCCGCCCCGCCAAACGCCGGGCCAACGCCGGCCGGGCCGCCGCCCCGCCCCCCCCTCGCCCGGCTGTCCCATTGTGCGCTGGAGGAAGGGGAAGGGAAGAAGAGGAAGAGGGAGGAAGGAAGGGAAGAAGAGGAAGGTAAGGGAAGAAGAAGAAGAGGGAGGAAGGGAAGGGAAGAAGAAGAGGAAGGAGAGGAGGAAGGAAGAAGAGGAAGGAGGGAAGAAGAGGAAGGAGGAGGAAGAAGAGGAAGCGGAGGAGAAGAAGAAACTGCCTCGGACCTGGGCGCCGCTCTTCGTGTGCTGCGGGGTGATCCACGCCGGCTGCCGCCACCGCGGGCGCTTTGCCGCTCCGCGGCCAAGGTAAGCCCTTATCCTTCTAGTAGTGGTTAGTACGTGAAAGTAGATGTTAGTAGTGGTTAGTAGTGGTTAAGTAGTAGTGTTAGTTGTAGGGTTAGTAATAGTAGTAGTGGTTTAGGAGTAGTGTTATTGGTGCTTGGTTAGTAGTTATTGGTCTAGTAGATGGTTTTGGTAAGTAAAGTAAATGGCTCTTGTTGATATATTGGTGCTTGGTGGCCGTCGTGCCTATATTCGTATATATGTATGTGGATGTGGCCTTTTGTGCCATGTTTATTTGCAGGTTTTTGGAAACCTCCCCCTATAGGGAGGTCTTTGCCAAAATTTTGAGTCGATCACTAAATATTTTTTGCTCTTGTTTTTGTAGGAGGACCTGTGGGGAGGGACTCGGCGGCCCGATTAGTCCTCGTGGGCGCTACGGGTCTTGCCGCACCGCGTCTCCACCGACCCGTAGGTATGAATCACCTCCGTCCCGCCCTTGTAGTTGTCTTACATAGCGCGACCCGTTAGGCGTCTCCGTCCGAAAGAGATACAGGCGTTGGTATGCGCATCTGCGTATATCTGCGGCGTATCTGACCGCTCGGATTGTTCACGCTTTTGGACAGCCCGCGGATGCGTAGATGGGTTAGCATCCATGCTCGGCCCCGTCAGCCGGATTTTGGCAGCACCTACCCGTTGTTCTCGGATACACACTGTCCCTGCCGGGATGTGTATCGAGAACAGCGGCGAGGTGTTACTAAATGCCCTTCGGACGGACAAAGCATGGATGCTAACCTTGTCTACGCATCTCGCGGGATTAGGACCTATCCCTCACCTATTAGATGGTAGGAACGCCGTGTAGATGCAATTGCTGGTTATGTGGCTGTGACATGGGCGTATGACGCCGAGGATGGATAACCGTCGCTGGATGTACACGGGCTTCCAAGTAAGAGCCTTGAATGGGTTAGGGGACGATGCTTTCTGGAGCATGCATTTGGCCCACCAAGCTAAAGGGTCTATTCGGATGCCGTGTCCCCGCGGCAAATGTAAGAACAAGAAAAAGCAAATCTAAAGGTTGAAATGGGCAAACATATTTACAACAACGGATTAGTCCCAAAACTATAGCCGCTGGATCTTCCACGGTGAAGTCGATTATATATGTGAATTGGTGATATGTGTGAATTTGTGATATATGTGGATTATATATGTGAGTTTGTGAGATATGTGGATTATATATGTGAATTGGTGATATATGTGGTCTATGTGTATATGTGAATGCTTATGGTATATGTATACGTGTATTTGCAGCAACAATCAATAGAAAAAAAAAAAAAAAAAAAAAAAAAATGAAACTTCCAGCTCGGCAAAGCTGGGTACCTAAAAAAATTTGGCGATTCGCGGTGCAGATGTGGCACTTTCGGCAAAATGACCATAACTTTGCGGTGCCATCTGAACTGCACTTTCGGCAAACTGTAATTTGTTTTATAATATTCAAATATTTGCCGAGTGCCGACATTTGGCACTCGGCAAAGTTTTTATAATATTCAAATCTTTGCCGAGTGCTCCGACGTCCGGCACTCGGCAAAGGAAGCCTCCATATGTAACGGGTCGGCGCCGAAGTTCGCCGAGAACTGACATGGCACTCGGCGAACCCTTCGTCGAGTGCCCGACATTTGGCACTCGGCAAAGATTCGTTTGCCGAGTCATTCTTTGCCGAGTGGGGTTCGCGAGTTTGGCGGTCGGCAAAAGCCTTTGCCGAAGTCGCGAAACTGCCTTTGCCTAGTGCGATGCGGCCGCAAAGCAAA
This sequence comes from Hyparrhenia diplandra, assembly GCA_015847255.1. NCBI lineage: Eukaryota > Viridiplantae > Streptophyta > Magnoliopsida > Poales > Poaceae > Hyparrhenia > Hyparrhenia diplandra. The sequence goes on along the minus strand of JADLZK010004503.1, from coordinate 10,308 downwards.
ACGATTCCTGTAGTGTATAGAGTATAGATAAAAGCATCTGTGCATTGTAGATATTATAGAAGCATCTGTGCATTCTAGATTTTCATCGAAAAATTCAGAATTCATGATTTCAGATTATATGTACAATAAAAGCACTATCATCAGAACATAAACCAACATGAGGAAATTTGATCAATGACTTCCAATGAGGAAGTTAGTATCACGTGCACAAAAATGACTCAGTAGTTAGTGCTACGGGAGCACGATGATATACTGAAAATAGGAGTGCAAGAACGAAAGTTAGATGTAAACATGACTACAGCTACTGAAAATAAAGTGCGGGTATACATCCATGGGAGACTCACCGCGGCCGGCAAACCCGAGCGCGGCATGACAGCAACAGCCATCCGAACCACCGCGCGGGGTAAGGAGGAGCGTGCGCCGCCACAAGAGGGCCCAGCTCGTCCGCTCGGTCGTCGTCCACGGGGAAGACAGAGGTGCGTGGCATTCATTAATTGACAAAAAATTATCTGATATTCACATAAGAATTCTCAGATAACGCCACAAGAACTTAAGAGGATCAGAAGACCTGCATATGCAATCTGCACTATGAAGTAACATAGGAAAGGATGAAATTGGCATAGCTGTATGTCGTATGAAGGAATATCATATCTTTGAATTTATGACTCACTTAATTTTGAACATATGCGTGTCTGAATTTATGCCTAAACAACAAACGCTTTAACATGACAAATCTGCATACTTTTGAAAAATATGCAATATATCGATCAATGTAATAATCCAGAAAAAATCAATGGCAGTGCAGATAAACCCTGGAGAATCTGCAGGACAGAGAGGATAATGGAGATGTACCTGCAGATGCGGTTCGGAGATGCCTAAAGGAGGCTCCGTCGTTGACGCTGTGTCTGCAGCGTCGTCAAGATCCCTAAGCGCCGCTTCCACTTCATAGCCAAATTAACTCGTATTGAGATGGAGACCACCAAGCACGCACCATGTGCGTCCTCCGCTGCTGCCGCTTAGTTCCACCGGGAACCACAGCAAGGATGGCCGTGGGATTTGACTGTGCGAGGAGTGATGGGGAATTGGGGATTGTGTTGCGGTGGTGACACCGGGTGCCGAGACGTGCAGCTGCGGCGGCGTGTGTACGCGGCCGCTGGGGATGGGGAGCTCAGGTATGGTCGCATGGGATGGGACGAGGATCCCAGCTACCAACAAGGGTGTCGTTGATTGATTCTTGTTTCTTCATTTGCGAGCCATCGGTTTTTTGGCAACGGTGTGGGCATCGGTTTCTATACATTTGGCCGTAAACTGCGGCAACACAGATCAGGTCGTGACTTTTTTTTTTTTTTCACGTGAGAGAAAAGAAGAGAAAGGGAGGTATAATCGGGCGCCGGGGAAATCACGGAATTGATTTCGTGCGGCAAAAAGAGGGATTATATGATTTTTTTTCTTTCCTTTTATTCCGAGATTTTTTCTTTCTTTTTTTGTGCGGAATTGATTTCAGACGAGATCGATTTTTCCTGCAATCCCTCTTTGCCAGCCTGAGATTTTTTTTTTGGCGTTGATAGCGTGCGGTCGGGGTCGATGAGGGGAGGGTAGGCGGACAAACCAAAAGATTATCGCATCATTAGGCAGTCTTCCTTTCTTTTTATGTTGGTAGAGATATGCATCGTCGGGTAGAATGGAATAATACATTACGTGTGAGGGTGCATGCACCGTCAAAGGGCTCACGCGCAATGGCAAAGGACATTGGTTGGGGGGCTCCCACCCAGGGTTCAAATCCTGGTGCGACACTAGTGACTTCGAATTTCAAGATTTGCCGCTCCGGTCCTTGAGGTGCTCATAGGGGTATGGTTTGGCGTACGTGTGTTCATAGGGGTGAGTGTGTGCGTCGTGTTGAGCGCCTACGTTGTAGCTTGTGTAATCTTAAAAAAAAAAAAAGATGACGCTAATAACTAGCTTGTTGTCGACAAGATGGTCACCCGACACTACTACTGTAGACGTTCAGTCGGTGGAATAAGTCTTTTTTTCTGCCTCTGCAAGTAATTTGTCCTTCACGCACGTCGGGGAGAGATGTTTTGGCCTTTCTAAATTCATAACTTTTACTATGCATCTAGATGTATGTTATAACTTTTATCATTTGGAATGGAGAGGGATCAAGTAGAACCTAGCTAAAGACAGCTAGCAAGGCATCAAGTTCGATCGCATCATATCTACTCTATCCGGACTTGGTGCTTTCAATTGCATTGCAAGGAGAGCAAAGCACACAGCAGAGAGGCAGGACGAACTAACGTGCGTGCGTGCATGAAAGTGGCCACGACAACACGTACACACTGACACCTACCATGTGTATACCCTTTAATTGTTGCGCAAGCACCAAGCATGGTTCATTTTTTTTTGAGTCCCGGCCAATCTATGGCATGCATTGAGCAATCCATTTATATTACCTATGTACACGATACATTTTGAAAAAACAAAGAACCACCGCGCCTCAATCCGCACTCAGTGTCTCGGTGTGGCTGAAATCCAATATCTGTTGTACCTGATGATGTACAGAGTGTGCCCAACAAAATTAATTTTTAGCCTAACTTACTTATTTTTTTTGAGTCTGTCTATTTCAAACCTGTGGTGGTTTGGACCTTTTTCCACCCATGTGGATTTTGGTCCAAAACCACCCAAATTTTTTATGTCAAAAATCGGGTGGGAAAACCTTCAAATCCACCCGAATTTTGAAAAGCAAAGATAGGCCTAAACAAACAGCAAATTTCATTGAAAACTAGCATTACACTACCCTTCTGTCTTCCTCCCAAACTACACTGACATTGTCTTGATCAGCATTGAGCAAAAAACCTTCAGTAAAGAAAAAATCGTGACAGACAAATGTCTAATAGTGCACAAGCAGCAGGTTATTTCATGACAGAACAATGTGCAGCATATCGGATGAGCAAAAAAAAGATTACTGCACGTAGCAGGATTGTCCACTTACACTGGATCAGGAGCTCTGTATGCATGCCTGCCTGCCTCCCAGGGCATTACATCCTATCGAACTGATCTCTGATGCTCATATTTGCAACCAGTGTGAATCCTCTACCAGTCTCAGGAGCGGCCTCCAACCTTCAGTAATGGCCACATATGCTGACCAAAAAAGAGATCAATTGAGACTCTAGTTAGTATCAGTGAAGTCGCAACAACCGACCGAAGCAGAGTGGAGTGTTGATACAACCAGAACAAGAAACAGAAAAATCGAAACAGCCTAGTGAGTTTCACCTTGATCACTAAGATTGGGTCGACTACATTCAACTCATATGCCAATATCAAGGATGACTTCTGAAACTTACTTAGTGTAGTCTCTGTGACAGGGAACTTGCTCGTTTTGAAGACCAAAAAGGTTGTTCCTGTCACATGTTCCATGCTCCATTTACAAGACCAAAAAGGTCTCACATGTGGCTTGACTACTTTTTTTCATTCTGTAGTGCGGGATCGGATTCATCCAATATGCATTCCCTTTGGATCCCATTCCTTGCAATCTGAAGCATACATCAAAGACACACCGCTTCCCGTTCAAGAGATCTCGATTCGACGGTTAAGCTCAGGATACACCCATTGAGCTCAATGGAATCGAAAACGAGAGGACCCGCCAATGGCGGGTCCATAGCTGATTCAAAAAGGGGAAGACAGGACCACCCCAAGAAGTGGGGCAAGGCCGTCCGGGAAGCTTGGTTCCATTCACCACCCAAGGTACAGATTGTACCTGGGATACTCGGACCGATTCCTGGTGCATCGACCGCAGCGGCACAACCACGGTGGAAATTCCACCGGTGAGAATTACAAGGGGTGACTGCTTTTCACTACTTGACAACGAAGAAATCCCCAATCTCAGGATCATAACCCTAATCTAGCCAACCTCAAGAAGTTCGTCGGCCACTTTTGGCAAAACCACCCCACCAAATCATTTGCCGAGGCAGTAAGATCCAAGCCAGCCCCAACTATCGCTGTCAAGATGAGTGGTTATGGTCGTCGTGATTGAACAATCAGGGCGCGTAAACCGGGAGGATGGAGTGGAAGAGAGCAAGGGGCTTTGATGGAGGGCGATTTGGTCGGAGAGGTGGCGAGGGGGTGCTGCAGGGCGAGGGGGTCAAGGTGGTGAAAAGAGGTGGCCGTGGGGGATAGGGGGGGTGCAAGCGGCCGCCCCGGTCGTGGCCCAAATCCTAACTTCGGCCGAACATGGCAGAGGGAAGACGAGAAAGAGGAAAGTCCCAAGAAGGCTGAGGAAAAATCAAAGATCCACATACTTTGGAAAACCGCTCCAAATGGGAAGCAAAGGAAATCGAGGGAGCGCCGGAGAAGGCCCCGGGAGGGAAAGCTGAGGTTGGCTCAAGCAGCAACCAACCTCCTGAACCAGTCAACAAACTGATCAAGGTAATACCTGAATCTGCTCAAGGTCAAGGATGTGAGATATGTGGGTATAATAATCATGCTACTAGTGAGTGCAAAAGGATGTTCTGTGAAATTTGTAGTGATAACACTCATAACACCTATGATTGTACCGCTTGCTTACCCCCGGAACTATGGACGAGCTGCTCAGTTTTAGCTTTCGAGGTTGAGGGGCGCAGTTTTTTCCATATTGATGAGATCTTGGATACAAACCGGCTAGGATAGAGCCAAAGATCAAGCGATGATTACAAGAATCAAGGGTAGAGCTTCTACTAAGGACATTGAGTACACATTTGCCAATGCGCCATTCGACATTGAAATGGTCGGCAAAATATAAAGCTGAGAACACCTACTCCCTGAGGTTCCCCAATGCCAAAATGGTTCATCAATGGAGCCAGGTCAAAACTATGCATATCAAGGAGGGGGAAGCCATGATCCAAATTGATCAGTGGAACTCAAATGCTGGAAGTAAAGGAAAGTTACAACAAGGTTGGTTCAGAGTGTCCAACATTCCTGATGATCAGAGATCTATACTCACCCTAGCCAAGGTTGGAGCTCTGGTTGGAAAAGTAGCTGAGATTGATAACCAAACCAGGTACAGACCTGAGTATGTGAGGATGCTCATTGCCTATAGGGACCTGACTAAAGTACCATAAATCGCATCACGATTCACAGGAAACTATGAATATGACTTTGGATTTGAAAGAGAAGTACTAGAAGATGAAAAAGCTAAACAGCTAAAGAGTGGAGTCTTCATCTCTGATGACCAGCCACCCAATAAGAAACCAAAGGGGAATAATGCTGATGAAGCAGGTCCAATGAACAAGCAAAATGAAGTGGGCAAGGATGGTGGTACTCCATGTGGGAAAAAAGGGATGAGCTCAGCTCCACCTAAATTCCAGAACATGAATACCATGAAGAACACTGGAAAGGAATTAGAGAAGGACAAGGAGACTAAAATCATGAAGGTGTATATCCCTGAATCAATCATTTCTTCAGATTCTGAAACTGACTCTTTGGGAAATACACTGGGTGTTTTGAACAAGAAAGGGCAGTCTTCTAAGCATAACTTCAAACATAACAAGACCTGGTGCATGCAAGAGGATGGCAACAACTTTGAGGTGATATGTGAGTTAATAGCTCAGAAAAAATACAAAGAAGCTCGCATAGTGATAAAGATACAACTCCAAACATGACAAACTCTCCGAAAATATTCATGAGTGATGATAATATCATTAACACTCGGGGGCAGTCAAGCTCAAGATGAAGAAAATGCGGGCAAAGAAAAGGAAGGTGATAATGAAAAGAATAAGGAAAGTGGTGATAAAGGGGATGAAGGTGAAATGACTACCAAAGAATGCAAAAAGCAAATCATGATGGAGGATCTTTGAAGGCAAAGAAGAATGTTAGAGGGCAAGGCCGACATGGAAGGCCAAGTCGGCTAAGTGAAAGACCGATGAAGGACATATCTCTTATAACTATGGAGAAGAATGACATTCAGTCCAAGAAAAGAAACCTTGAAGGTACTTACGCTAACCATAATATGTTTTCAGCTTTACCTATTGAAGAAATAGATGAATTAGCTTCTTGTATGGGTATTGAGGTAGTCAATGATAAAATGTCTACTTTTAACCCCGCTTTAGGGATTTGAATGTGCTAGACAAGAAATTTACAATAAAAAAACAGTCCCAATCATTGGTGCTTGCAAATTAATGAAATCAAAAGAAGGTGAAAACTCTCCCAAAGAATATTGAAATAGGCAAGGAAGAATTGTCTGATCTTGAGGATTATATTTTGGTGTTATCAAAAAGAAGAAAAGAGAGAGGAAGAAAGTTGTTAAGTTCTCTCCTGTCAATACAAGGCAAAGTCAGAGACAGGAAAGTCCTGCTCGGACTAAGAATAAGGGTAGGAAGCCTAACCCCTCATTGCCTACAAAGAATAAAAAAACAAAAGTTTCTTAAATGCAAGGCTTAATATGGAATTGCAGGAGCCTCAGGAAAACCGGGGTCCCACCTTCTTAAAAATCTCTAGTTATTCAATTATGAACTACATTTTATAAGCTACAGAAACAATGGTGGAAGTTTATGATGATAAAATCTTAAAAGCGCTTTGACCCCAACCAAGATTACCTTTGGGTGTGGAATCCCTCCATTGGTAAATGCAGGGGGATTTTTGCTTGGTATAAGAAGAGAGTCGTATGTGGTGGATTCCTTCTCTCAAGGCAAGTTCATGATACAAGTGAACCTCTGGGATAAAAAAAAAAAAAAGAAAAAATGGAATATAGTATCCGTCTATGGTCCCGCTCATGAGGAGTATAAATCGAGTTTTTATCCGAGTTAGCTTCGATTACGTTCTAAGACTAAAGAGCACATTCTCATTGGTGGTGATTTTAATATCATAAGATTTTCAAATGAGAAAAATAGAAATACTTTGGAGTGCATCCTCACTCACGATTTGTTCAATGCGGTTATAAACATGTATGCTTTGAGGGAAATTAATATGCCCAGTGGAAAGTTCACCGGTCTAACAATCAAGAAAACCCAACTTTGGAGAAATTAGACGAGTTCTAATATCTCAAAATTGGGAAGATTTGTTTCCTTTGGCCATGCTTAAAAAAGCTCCCTAGGGAGTTATCGACCATAACCCTTTAATCACGCTACGGATATTGGATATCATCGAGATAAACAAAGTATTCAATTTAAGTTTGAGCTAAGTTGGCTCAAAAATCCTGATTTTAAATTACAAGTTGAAAAAATATGAAAAAAAAGCCATGCAACACCAAAAGCATGGCTTTGGATAAGATGTGAGAGAAACTAAAGTTATGTAAACAATACTTGAAAGGATGGGGAGTTAATGTTCATAGTCAATTAAGAAAGAGGAGAAAGGAGATTCAAGAAGAATTGATTTTGCTGGAAGAAAAAGAAGAATTCAATATCATTACTCATGATGAATGGGCCTTTGAAAATGAATCTCATGAATGAGAATTTGAAGCTGCTTGAACAAGAAGAAGTGTCTTTGGTATAACAGGTCACATGAGACACAATTTAAAATGTGGTGACATGAATACAAAAGTTTTTTCACAGAGTAGCCAATGGCGTAAAGGCCAAAACACCATTTTAAGCACGGAAAAAGATGGCAACTTGATTGAAGGAGATGAAAATATTCTTGCTCATGCTACTGAGAATATTATCTTGAGCTATTTGGTCCAGCTCCTGAATTTGATATTAGTTTTCAAGAAAATATCTGGGAGGATTGTATAATGCTAAATGATGTAGATAACAGAATATTATGCAGGCCTTTTTCTGAAAAAGAAATTTGGGATGCTCTAAAACAAATGGAAAAGAACAAGGCAGCAGGGCCTGATCTTATTCCAATAGAATTTTACCAAACCGCGTTGGGATATAGTTAAAGATGACATTATACACCTATTCTCCGATTTCCATCAAAGCGAGGATTGACATCGATGAGAAATAAACTATGGGATTATTACTCACATTGCCAAAGTAAAAAGGATGCAGCTAGAATACAACAATTTAGACCCATTTGTCTACTTGAATCGCTTATATAAGCTGATCACCAAAGTTTTAACACTAAGAATGGAGAATGTTGCTGAAAAGTTAATTCATGTTGCCTAATCTGCTTTCATGAAAGGCGAGAAACATTCCTAACAAGTGTTAGCCTTGCATGAAATTGTCCATGAGACTAAAATAAGAAAGGAATGTGGGATAGTGCTGAAATTAGATTTTGAAAAAGGCTACGATAAGGTGAATTGGAAACTTTTGTTTCAATGCTTAAAAAGCTAGAGGGTTTAATGAAAAGTGGTGCAATTTGGATATATCAAGTAGTGGCCGGAGGCACCGCGGAGTGTAAAAAATCAATGATAAGATTGGACCATATATCAAAAGTTATAAGGGAGTTAGGCAAGGAGATCCTTTATCTCCCATTACGCTCAACTTTGTTGCCGATTGCTTAACTAGAATGATAATTCAAGCTCGAGAAAAATGGTCTTATTGTGGTTTAATTGATCATATTGTACCATATGGTGTTTGCAATATTACAATATCTTTGATGACACGATTGTGTGTCTAAAAAAATGATATTCAAAAAAAGCCAGAAATTTAAAAGCTTTTTTTATACTTATATGAGATGATGGTTTTGGGCTTAAGATCAATTTTGATAAGAGTGAGGTTATTGTGGTAAATGACATGAACAATGTGGCCACACGAGTATGCTGAAAAATTTTTAATTGCCAAATAGGATACTTCCCATAAAATACTTGGGGGTTTAATTTGAGTCCAAGTAGGCTCCATGTAATTAACGGACACCCTTATTGGAAAAAAGTGGGAAAAATTTGGATGTATGGAAGGGGTCAAAAGCTACTATTGCGGGAAGATCTACATTGATAACTACTAGCTTGAATAATGCACCCATCTATTATATGTCCATCTATCTCCTGCCAAAAACTATTGTTAATGGTATGGATAAAGATAGAAGGACTTTTTCTAACAAGGAGGCCATACCAAAAAAGAAAATATCACTTAGTAAAATGGATGAAAAATCTAAAAAAAAGCAAGAAGAAAAAGTGGATTGGGAATTAAAGACATTAGAAAAAATGAACATTAGTACATTATGTAAATGGTGGTGGAGATTGGAAATGGAATGCAGGACATGGCGGAGATTGTTAAATATAAGTATCTCAAGAAAGATACAATAAACACCGCGTGAAACACAAGCAAAACAGATTCACCAATTTGGGCTGATCTCTTAAAAAGTAAAAGATATATATATCTCAAGGGAGAAAATTGATAGTTGGCAATGGTGAAAATACTTCATTTTGGAAGGACAACTGGATTCATGATGAACCTCTACATATAGCTCATCCTGTGCTCTTTAAGCTCTGCAATCAGAAAGATATAACTGTCAAACAAATAATCAGTGGGTCACAACAGGTCACTTTCAGTAGATGGTTACCTAGTAACTTGATGAATGAATGGATGGCCATCAAAAATGATATAATGTCTTATAACCTGTCCACCGAGAAAGATAGATGTCAATGGAAATTGGAAAAGAATGGAAAGTTCACTGTCAAGTCCACATACAATGCCATGACTAGCAATGACAAAGTGGACCTAACCACAAGAGAATGCGGAAGGCTAAAAATCCCTCCAAAGATCAAAATTTTTCTTTGGTTGGTCACTAACAATGCTATCCTAACGAAAGATAACATGATTAGAAGAAATTGGAAGGGGGATCCTGTTTGTTACTTTTGCAGTCAGCATGAGAGTGTAGATCATTTATTCTTTACATGTCCAATTGCTAGAGTCATTTGGGCAACTATTGCCTCATGTATTGGTGCCACTGATATTCCATCTACTCTACAACAAGGGTGGATGTGGTGTGAAAAGTGGATCCCAAATGGAGAACCATTTTATGCTTTGGGTTTAGCCGCTATTCTATGGGCAATTTGGAAAAAATTATGTTTTGAGGGCAGGAAATTCCACAACCCTCGAAATTATCAGTCATGCATGTGCCCCGATGAAATTTTGGGCAGGACTCTGAAAAGATGATGTCAAGGAAGGGGTGGGCGCAAGCTGTGGAGGCAACAACGCAATTAGCCATCAACCTTCTTTGAGCCAAGGACGCCAAGACCACCCCAGGCTACGGCGGAGAAGACACAGAGGAACAAGATGATGTGGAGTAGTGATGTTATTTTCCTTTCTGTTCTTGTGTCCTGTAATGGTCTAAGCTGGGAGTGGAAGGTTGGGAATGTCGCCTGGTCCTTTTGGTTAAGGGTGCTGTGTTCACCCAGGTCGAAGTTTTTTTACTAGGGTCTCGCTTTTACTTTCTGAACCGTCTGTTGCTGCCTGAACTATC